>LGAG01000717.1:343760-370333 GCA_001278395.1 Lerema accius
GTTTATTATATACAGCGATAACCTATGATTTTGCAATGATAAATTAATAATCTTAATTAAAACTTAAACATTCCCGTGATGTTTATAAATAGTGGATTATCTCTGTCCCGTTCTAATATACGAACTAACACTTTTTCTTATTTGCTTCGTCAATCAATCGTAGTAATTTATCAGATAAATTTAACAGTTACTACTTTTTATATGAAGAAAAAAATAAAAGCAAGTGCCAAGAACCAAAAAAAAATCCTTTAATCAGTAATGCAATGATAATAAAACTGCTTTCTCAAATTTTATTTCAACTTTGTAAATAAAATTTCTGAATTCATCGCTACTAACTAATATAATAATATAGGTATGTTACAGACCAAGTGGTAAATTATGGCATTATTCATATTGCCTGGTTAATATAAATATACTTAGTTTTTTTTTATCTTATCTAATTATTTTCTTCAATAGGGTCATCATAAATTTTAACACATTAGCCAACATAAAAAAAATATTTTTATTCTTAGGCATTTTGAATAATGCCCAGTTAATCACTTGCTTCATTACATATAAATTGGCAGAGTTTCATACACAAGTCAATTAGTTGCATTCATTACAATTGGCATTTTTATTCAATCTATGCGAATTGTATTTAAAACCAAAATAAATTTTATCATATGTTAATTCAACTGCATGTTAGCAGTCAAAATAAATGAAACAGTTTTCGTAAAATGTCAAAACATTCTATGAAACTGCCAAGGTAGTCAACATTTTACATTTACTTGACATTTTCAGGAGATTATTTCATGTCCTTTATTCTGCCCTTATGGGACAGTTCAGTTAATTTGGCTTAATGTTTTGTTTGCATTTACGAAGACAAAGTTTATGTGGAAAAACCATTTACCAAAAATCTGAAAAACCTATAATTATGTTGCAGAATATCGGCCGGGTCCGCTGGGTATAAATAATTTGGCCTTTCGAATCTTTAGGTCATGTAGGTATATCATCGTTAGTGCTAGTGCATTATAATATGACAATCAATTTTTTTACAATAAAAATCCGAGTTATTCTCAATTACATTAAATGAGTGCTATAATCATGTTGAAATTTAAAAATTAGTTTTTTTTTTAATTATTCATGTAAGTATTTATACTTTGTGAAAAATATATTTTTTAGATAATTTTCATCTAATAAAACGTTCATCATTATCATCATTCTCGAACTCCATAACTGTTCCATTTCCTCGGGTCTCCACACATAGGTACTCTCACATCGTGAGGGTTACGTATTGCTATCAAGTGTAAAATGAACCAGTAGATGGCGTTGTATTCAATTTACGACTTCGGCAGCATTTTAAATCGTCTTTATAAGATTATTAACTTGTAACAAATACTTGATGAATAACGCTTCTCATTCATAGCTACAAATTAGAATTCTCTGTGTTGTGGGTGCTATGGACAACACACAACAGGGGAAAACACACGGACTATATCGAGAACAATAATTTAAACTTAAAATTTAAATTTCGTTGAGAATAAAACCATGTAAACGGAACTCTGACATGGATACATTGTGTGTTACGTATCGTAATAAAAACTAATATTACACGAGTTTCGGTATCTTGCCAGTGAATTGGCGAATTCTCCCTGTGATCCAGGTAAACTGGCAGTTACCGCTCCACGCGGAAGTGCCTGCAATACAGCCTTCGCGGGTCAACGACCTCCGCTCAATCTGTCGTCGGGCGGGGGTATGGCTTCTCTGTTAGCGAGTTAGCTTGCAAAATTTGAAGTCGAAAAAATTATAAAAATATTCAAATTACATACTCCCATACAGACAAAATTAGGAAGCAATAAGTTCGTCTTTAACTTAGATCAGAAACCCATAGTACCAGAAAGTTGTATAGGTACCTCGTTTTTTTCGTCCTGATTTAAAAAGTAAACAATCTTACAGTGTCTTTTTATTGTAATTATCGATTTAAAAATAAGACAGACACAAATAAAAAAAAATAAGGAATAAGCAATAATTTAATGTTAAAATGAATTTCTGTGTGCTTCCAAATATTTTTTTAAATGAATGAAATAAATAAAAGTAGTACCAAGATTGTTTACCTTTTAAATCACGACGAAAAAAACGAGGTATAGTTGGGCATAGATAAAAATACTAAATACGTCCATAAAAAAAATATAAAAAAAACCAATAACGGATTAGTAGTATTATCGATCACCGTTAATACCAAAAGCATCAGAGATACATTGCTGACTACGAAAGAAAAGATATATTAAAGACAGTATTAATTCTCAAGCCCCCAGCCGGAATACGATAAGTAGGTTGGCAACTGACTCAAGCGAAAATTAAATCAGGTGCGGGCAATACGACATAAATATAAAAAAATATATATGTTATTTTTATATATAGAGTTATGGACAAATACATTAGATAATCTGCGGAATATCTTCATAACTTTTAAACAGTTTGAATTTGAATATGAAACATTTTAACTACATTTTTTCTTGACTGCCTCCGGTGAGACGTGAGGAAAAACACTCTAAAATTTACTTAACCATATCCGGCCGGTAAAGTTACCTATGTCAGAATTTATTAATCCTTTCTACCAGTCTCCGCTAATAGTCACACCATACCCGAATCCGAGACGAGTGCAGTCAGAGGAAGACGACACTGTTCCATCTCTCTCGCACCTGCCAGACTTCATATATACGTCTCTGTCTGGCGAACTCTATGTCGAAATTCGGCAAAATTAAATTACTTGGTCTGGAGGCTTTGGGTCGAATACTGCAATATGGAGGTAGTATAGTGCATGGAACTTTGTAGTTTAATTTAGTTATTAATTAGAGTAGGCTATAGCAACTTGTACCCAGAGGAGGCAGACAATCATTACGCATTGCCATAGGGTCTGATACTAATAATAATTAATGTAATAATTTTTACCTATATTGATTTTATTTTGTGAGCTATAAGTTTTTAAGGCGAAATAAATAATGTGACTTTGTGTTTGACACCAAAAGATCATAGGACATACGAGTAGGATAAATAGTCAAAATTAAACAACCTTTCTCCTTCTTTCTCGACTATTACATATTAAAATTTTTATAATATCTAAAAATTAATTTTATACATACAACATCAAGTCGGTTATAGACAAAGCTAGATATAGTTTTCCCTCTCACACACCCTAAAACTTTAAAGCCTAAGTACTTGAACTTCACCTGAAATTTCCCACCTTTTAACCCTTTCATAGTCAAAGTGTACCCGAGTCCAAATGGAACAATCATGGTCTATGATGACACCTGTAACCTTAACTCTCTCATACTAAAGGCGTACTCGAGACCGAATGGGACAGTACTGGTACAAAATGACGAAGCCAATACGTCATGAAACTAACCTCGACACAAACAAATGCGAATAACATGGATTCGGAAAGATATCTCCGTGCCATTGAACCAACGCATTCTTGCGCTTTTGCCAATACCGTACTCCACAGTAATACGCAAAATACTGCATTATATGATTTTAGTAGCTGTACGAGACTTAGTGGTCGCATTAAAAAATAATGTTTTGAGAACAACTGCATTGACAAGTGATAAACAATATTTTTTAGTACCTACCAAGTCTTGAAAAGTTTCTCGGCTTCTTTGAGAGAAGCTTAGGATTATGCGAGCTTTGCGGTACAAGTGTTATGTTAATATTGTTAAGTTATATACTATTTCTGTTATTAAAAAAAAAAACAATTAGTCTTTATTCTACTGCTACGCCATCTGTGAACTTACATAGAAACAACGGCATATTATATTGATAGGTTTTAGAATATTTTTGAATACTTTTTTTATGATTTAAGATAGCAAACGAGCTGACAGTGCCACTAACCCCTGCCGTCCATAGACATTGTAACAAACTTCGAGTAGGACTAAGGGGGGACTGTTAGTTGTTTATTAGGTCCTGTTAGTAAATGTTAATAGTCCGGTTAGTAATCGTTAGTATATGTCCCACTCGAAGTTCGTCATAAGATGCCTAAGATTAATAAAAAAAATTATATTGGAAAGTTGCTGAAGTTTAATGGTAATGTCTCCATACAGTCAAACCACTTCTCTTACTCGATGTCTGTATTTTGTCTGTCGTTTCAATCTCGATGTATGAAACACCTTTTAGGTACAGTCAAATAAGATTTCTTGCCCCAAAGGTACACTGAAATAACTATATCCAAAACGTGAAATCAAAATAATATAACTGTGGGTATAAATTAAAGATTATCCTGTTAAAGTAGGTTGTAAGTTCCTTACTAAATATTTTTCAGGACTCTGATATACTAAGTCATACCTAATCTTCTCAACAAAGTAATAAGCATTCTAAGACTCAATCTTATCATTGTAAGGAGGCCTCTTACAATAAAAATGATGTCTGCAAGCATTTGAAGCCTCTACTGTGTGTTTATGTTAAGGCTAGGGTTGGCAATAACTCGATTTTAATGTCACTACTTCAAAGTCAAGTTATTTAATTCGTAGAAAGTAACAGGTTAGTTAACGAATGATCAGATGATAAAGTAGCAACATTTAATTACCAATATATTTCTAGTACTGTTGAACTTAAGTGTACTTGAGGCTAGTCCCCAATTTATGATTAATCATCAGAAGCTTACAAACGATTGCAAGAGAATAAAAAACAAGTCTACAAGAGAAATTACTATGACAGTCAGAGCTAACGCTTGAATTACTTTTACGTTATGATGACGTCAGTCGCGGTGCGCGTGTCATGTCTACGTCAACGTCAACAAAACCAATATGCTCTCATCAACATCAGCGTTGAACTGTTGATGGTTAATTCAATATGTGTACTGGTAAGTGAAATTGACGTATGTGAATGACGAACGTGACTGACTTGGAGTATGATGAATTGACAGCTCTGAGGGCTGAGGGCAAGGACTTTGGCAAGTAAAGATAAGATGCAAAAAGGTGCTAAGTTTTTGCATGTCTTTTTAAAATTACTTCCATTTTTTCGTGGAGAAATCCTCATGGATTATAAAACTACTCCTGCAATAAGTATTACTTAACCTAAACGCAGACAAAATTATAGGGCAGACTACTAAGTAACTATGGAGTTAACTAACGATAGAAATAAAAAATTCTGCAATTACTTACCTCACTTACTTTCAACCTAATAATAATTTATTATTTAATACCAAAAAAGAGTTTCGACAACCCTACCAAACACGTGCCCACGAAAGATGACCCCCTTCCGAAAATAACAATTTGGGACGTCCGATTGGAACCCAGATCGCGACTATCTCCGGTATCGTATCGTCGTATCGCCGTATCGACCTGCTATCTACTCTTCAAGGCCGATTTGCATATCTCACAGCTCCTGCCGTGTCAACGACATTCTGCACTGGGTTTTAACCGCGCCTCCGCCCACTTCTATTACTTTGAACAAGCGAATTTTGTCAAACTATCTTGTTGGTGACATTGGACTGTCAAACACGACCCGTAAACTCCAGAATAAACCGTAAAATCCACTTCCGTTAGCTATCAGGACAAGGTAACGTGTGTTTGACACTAAACTCCTACTAAAGGGCTGGATCAATTCTAATAAAAAAGGGATATATTTTAGACTGACAGTTGACATTAACATCTCACGGCCAAGCATATAGAACAAGTCTATAGTCTAATGTCTGACATAACGAGTTATGGTCCAATTCCGACCACAAAGAGGCAGCTCTAGTCATTACTATTATCTTTAGTAAATAGAGGTACCTACATACGAGTACCTAACTTACAACTAGGTGTAATTGTAACAACCTCTTTTATATTCGAAAGATAATTCGTGCTACCTATTATATTATAATAGATACCTACAATGCCTACACGGTTGACTTACTTGCTACAGTAATTAGAGTACGTTAAACTTAGTACTCTAAATTATTTTTGTATTTTAATTTAATTAATTTGGTACTTGCTTACTATTTAAACGCATAGGGAAAATTCTGAAATTTAAGTTATGTGTGAGGAAGAATTTTTTTTGAATTCTTCCTTGGTGGTATTAGAAACAGGTAGTGGAATGCACCTAAGGGTAATATTATATTATCCGGTATAGTAACATTCAATAAAACTTTTTTTTTAATTTGCTTCTGTCACGTGCAAGCCCGTTAACGAATGTTCATTATAATCTAGGTAAAGTTTTTTCTTACTAGGCATTTTAATTTTTAGTAGGTACCTATATTTTTCCCCAATAATGTTACGGTTCCTTTGTCATAGATGTAGGTCAGCAAAAATTTTTTTTAAGCATCGGCTTACCTTAACGAAGCGAGGGCAGGTAATTAGTACTTAATGTTATACCTACCTAATATACATTTAACTATTTAGTTAACTGCCAGAAATTGTTGAATTTGTTAGCTAATTGTATAATACGGTACCTACTCAAAAGTAATTGAAAAATATTGGTAACATTCCAATATCCACTTCAAAAATCTATGCCCTACTTAGATATTGGAATTACTGTTAGACAATTTCTTTTGTCACAGCCAAAGATAACATTATATTGATATCAATATAGATAATTTTAATCATAATTTATTCAATGTTAGAAAGTCATAGAACTTCGATAATTAATTTATCTACGAAAAACATATTGTGTTGTAAAAACATCAGTTTCAATTCAAAATTGGTATTATTATTCACGGCCATTCCTGGTAACGCGGTAAAAAATTTATGAAAAAAAAAAACAAAACTATTCCAATCGTCTATTTGGCACTTAAAATTACATTTCTAGCGATTCCAATAAACATTAGAAATATGTTGATATGTCCACTTTTTTCTTATAATATTTTATAATCTTAAAATATCTGTGTACTACACTAAAAACAAGTAAAATAAACAGGTTTAAACAATGCAAAATAAAATGGCCGCAATTAAAAGTAAGTCAATTTTAAATTGAGAACCTAAAATCGGATAAAGTTAAATTAAAAACAGAAACGTATCGAAAATACCGAACCATTTTCTATCTGTGAAAAAGCCCTGTCCCTGGCAACAGAATAAAAATACAACACATCGTTTCCCTCCAAAAGTTGTTGTCAAAAATAAATCAAATTGGTCTGTGGAATGTGAATAGCGCGCGCCCATTGGCCCATTCTTTTTCTTCTACGAGTGGGGGACCTTAGCTAGGGTGGCCAACGGTTTGATAGAAATAATCTATTCCGTTATACGTATAATTTTTTTTCACATCACAATGAAGTTACTAAACTAGAATATAAGAATGATTATTTCAAGATTTAATTATAGCAAAATATTAAATTTATTTTTGGGAAGGTAATAGTAACTTAATTTCTAATAATACAAAACACACGATAAAATACGTAGTTACAGATATCTGCCACGTGTAAGTTTTTACACACACCCAATGTCAAATCAGGAAATCCGGTCACGCATCGACAGTAATAAAATTTTAGCACAACTAACTCATTGTTATATCATTATCAACTTTTTAAACTTTGTAACGTATTGTTTGGGACATCTCACGGACTCAGACGAATATGGTTACATTAGCGTTACAAAGAATACATGATCCATGGTCCTTTCTAGGACGGTAAATAGAATTCGGTTGTGTAAAGGGCCCGTTTTACTATTGGCCTATCGGGCCAATGGCGAGCCAATACATTGTCAATGTCGAAATATTTGTAGTTCGGCTAGGGCGGTTCTATGTTATCTATGATAGTAGTTTTGTTAACTAGCTACTGATGATGTAACAGCTGGCCCTTATGCTCAAAACATACGGTTCATTTTTCAATTAAATTTTGGATAAATGATTCGTGTAAATAAACTTGAATTATTTGGTTTACAGTTTGGTTATACAATTTACTTCGTTTTTTTACCAGACTTAATAAGTTTATTTGATAGTTGAATTGTTTTTTTCTACGTTAAAATTATGAGCTTTATAAATGTATTGATGTATTGTTTGCTGTTTCTATAGGTAAATATCTGACAAACGCGTGGATAGGACATTCAGTACAGTATGTACTTTATATTAGGCTAGCCATATACGGGCAACTTGAAGCTATCAACTCAGGCAGCTTGAAGCAGTCAGTTCCTATTTATACAGTCGCGCACGCTGACTGCTGCAAGCTGCGGACAACGACGGCTTGAAGAAGTCCGCTTATAGCCAGCCTTAAAGACAATAAGTTGGCATGGACTCTTCGACATTAGTAAGACCTAAAGCTGATGCATTGCAGACCTGTGTTATATCTAGCTTTTAGGTAAGGGGCAAGGACTATGGTACAAACTAGGTTCCCGTATAAAAACTTCCCTGCGGCTTCTGCTCGTAAGTACCAGGGGAACATAAGCCCAAGAGACGTTTATAAGTTTTTATTCTCAAGTCCTATACAGATAATCTGCGGTGAAAGATCTCTGTCGCAGTTTGAGATTAGCGGCGCGGTCAACGACCCGAGCCGGTCGCGGGACAGATAAATTATACATTTATACACGTCATTGTATAACTATACTATACATACATTTTACACAAGTTATATGAATAAAACGGGCTACCGTTTTTCCAGTTTGTAGTTATATAAGACAGGTTTGTAGTTATACAGGACAGAGTACCTACAGTCACGACAATTTCATATTTGCTTAGGTACCTTCAAAAATCCTCAATGGATACCAATTA
The DNA here is from genome assembly GCA_001278395.1 of Lerema accius. Taxonomy (NCBI): domain Eukaryota; kingdom Metazoa; phylum Arthropoda; class Insecta; order Lepidoptera; family Hesperiidae; genus Lerema; species Lerema accius. The sequence continues at coordinate 352,413 of LGAG01000717.1, forward strand.
CTTAAAACCATTTATAGAAAAAACCCGACAGCTAAAAATTAACAGGGTATAGTAAAAAAATACAGCCCCTGTCACTCCCACAGCTCAAACGTTGAAATCTGTCAAGTTATTCAGGCTATAGAGCTTACCAAAGTAATGGATATACTTACCTACTATTAGGTATATTCAGATTCTCGAAAACATTACTTTCTTTTGCAGCTGGATAATGATACGTTACTTAACTAGGTTACCTAATTTATATTTTTAACAGTTAGGTACACTTAACTAGGTAGATACTGGAAGTTAAATTTAACTATTTAAGTTTTGTGCACATCTATCAACAGGTTATCGTTAAAGGTGTTGTAATTATAATAAGCAATTAAGTTTTTTCATTAACAATTTTATTGCTTTACTTTGTAATTATTTTAATGTTTTTATTATTTTTTGTAATGTGTGGGGTAATTTATCATAGTCGTATTCAGTATGTAGAGTTTATACATAATCTGATACTTTAATCTATGGTATATGATATCATGTATGTACTGCTTTTTACCAAGTGTTACCATACTCAAATGATTTCTATACATTAAATAATAGGGGACCCGCCCTCGCTTCGCTTCGGTATACCTTTTACCTGTTATTGCGCGGTAACAAATACCTACGTTTCCCTACATAAAACGATAGATTAGGGCTCTTCATAATAAGCAACAAACATGCTAAATTGTTTCCGGAAATGTCACATAGTGTAAACGATTAAAGCAAATGACTACTGCCGCTGTGTTTTTTTCAATATGGCTGACCACGTGATACAATGTTATAGAAATAGGATACAAAATGTAATAACTTTTGATAGAGTGGTCCGATTTTAATTAAATAAGCCTGAGTTAAGGATTATGAATATATTTCATCGATTCTTCTGTCAAATCAGCCTATTTGGCGTTATGCTCTTTCAAACACAGACAAACAGACCAAAATATTATTTTTATCATCTTGATAAGTAAAAAGACAGCGTACGTGGGTATCACTGAACTCCTGCTAAACGGCTGGGTCAATTATAATAAAAAATGTAGGTATATTAGAGGTATACCTACATATATAAAAATACTAAATTAAAAAAATCTAAAACTAAACTTCCTTTTCTATGAAAGGGTCAGATATGTATGAATAGATAACATTTTTTTATTGCAAACAAGAAATAGTAACATTAGCAGACAAAGTACAGTATAAAAGGGAGGTCTTATCGCTAGACAGTATATATACTATATGAAAAATAATATACATATAGGTATATCACCTAATTGTGACATAACTAACAAAAACTAAGTTTCGTCAGGGAAGACTCTTCGGCGCCCCACAGAGATAAGGTCGTATCTGATAACTTATCAATACAATGCCTCCTTGTCGCTAAATTACATTAGTGCCATTGTACCCGAGGACGGTGCGGTATTAGCTGAATTGTAATGCGTGTTTGGACCACTTATTACTAGTCATTATCACATTTCATCATCTTTCATCATCATCATCATCAACTTCTTTCTTCATCCTAATATAAGCACTGCTGATCCAAGCCTTTTTGAGATACATTGGCCATTAATACAACATAACGTTTGGTACCTTTATAAGAATAATGGAGGCATGTATTTACCAATTTAGAGTTTGTTTGAAGAAAGCAAAGTTTTATTCAAAGTGTGTGTTATACACATTTAATTTAAAAAATAAGTCGAAACTTACACAGTCTTATTATTTATCGTCATAATGGTGGTGTCGTACAAAATCCCTAGATGGCGCTGCATGTATAGAAGCACACAGATTTTGAACACAAACTTACATATCTACAGATATTAAACCACTGGTTATCAAATTTGTGTAATTCTAGCATTTGTAACATTAATATTTATAAGTATAAAAAAAATGCAAACGTGTATACCGATCTTTGTATTTTATGGTGATATTTTGACCCAGTTACATGGAACATGGTAGGAGTTTAACGGTGGCATGGCAACTCCGACTTTGACAGTTGGCACTAATGACAGTAAATCTGTCAACTTTACGTTTCACCGTTTCATATTCTTTGACATCTTAACACGATAATAACGACATCTTCATGCGACTTTCACGACAAAATATAAGATGTGTGTGCAAACGAATGTTCCCATTTATTACGCGACTTAAATCAATCTAAAATAAAAAAAAACTATAAGACCTATAAAATACAGTATATTTTTCAGCCTAAAATTTGGTTTATGCAATATAGTAGAGAACCCTTCCTGTAGAATTCCGACTTCCAATTAGTTTAGCTTTATGAATTATTTAAATTAAATTTCGATTGTGACCCGTTTTTATATATCGGCTAGCAAATTGTAAAGTCGCCATATTGCCGACAAGGAATGCGGAATAGCGTAAATGTCATCGTTTGTGTAATTTACAAAGTGCAGTTTTACACAAAAAGCCAATAATTACTTTAATTCCTGGATAATATTATAAAACTGACATGTCGTATATTGTATACTCATTTTAATACTGTTTTACATATTGGCTTGACAATGAATTTTTATTGGTCTGGAAACAACGAAATTATTTTCGTATCTTTACGCTGAGCCGATGACATATCGGTTGTTTAATATAAAGTCACTGTCTCAAACTAACTAGAGGAAGGAACTTGACTTTAATCAAATTAACATTGAAGCATAAGTCCCTATGTCAAAGGATACTTGATTCAAAAATTGGTTTTTCCCATGCATCTCAAGCAAGACAAGTAAAACGTAAAATAAAAATAAAAACTTATTCTTAAGACTACAAAATATAAAGTTTGAGAAACTGAGTTCATTTTTTAATTCATTCGCTCGAATGACTCTTCTCTGTATTTTTTTCTTCTTTATTTCATTCTGTCGTGTCATACGGGCCTTTGGTAATGAAATACAACCATGTTATATTGTATTGTATTTTACCCGTCACTTTCATATCACGCTACACTGTTTTAATATTACCTGTCGAATATTTTGAGAAACTAGAGGCGGCCATTTTGAATTTGTCGTATTGATCGAGTCCCCGGAATGGGACCGTTGCTAAGCAATATAGTTTTAGTCGTTTTAGGTATCTAACCGTATCAAAGGCATTTTGTGACACCAAAGTCAGAATTTTACTCAAATGTCATATAACACATACCCAGATGTACATTAGCTCCAAGCAATGATGGACCATGGGTTTCTCCTCATTATTGGAAAGTCTTAGATCATACTTCACCATACTGCTCCAGTGCGGATTAGCGGGGGGGTTAGCGGCCAACCCAAGTGATGGAAGTTTATGCTGCCTCCATGGCTTAGCTACTGTTAATTCACGAAAAGTACCGACGGCTTAACGTACCATCCAAAGTACGGAAGCAAGCAAGATTTTTTGCCACTAGCGGTCACCCATCCACTTTCCGACCGCACCCTCAGTTGCTTAACTTTGGGATCGACGCTAGCCGTCGGATTGTGAACGATTTAAACCTGTACAAAATTAAAATATTACTAAATGCCATTGAAAGGGACAATACAAATACAGATAAAAAAGCCGTTATACGTTATCGTCAGCCGTATTTGTTACGTCAGGCGTAGACGATTTTTTATGCGTCTGGATACAAAAATACAACGCCCCGTATTTACTTAACTCTATCTTGTAAAGTATTATTAACTGATTTGGGGAAACGATGACGTAATCATACCTATTTGTGGCGCCTGATTTTACGGTTAATATCTAGTTATCTAGCAGTTAAACATGGGCCACTGAAGTTTTTAAATAATATCTATAAATTAGTACGTGAAGGATTTTAAGGCCCTCTTTTAAGATCAATATAAGAAAGTTTGAGTTTCAGATTTGGCATTATTAAATTTTGCACGGAGAAGAATGTAGGAAGATTAATTTAATATGTAACATAGATTATAAAGACTTTTCAGAAATAAAAAAACACAGAATGTCACACAACTTTTGACGAAGAGACACGTCACACACACAAAAGACTTGCTGCAAGAAACGGATCTCTGCTTACCTCTGACGAGGCCTAGAGCCTACACCATACTGATCTGTACTCTCAACCAGTGGTCTAAGAAGCCACGGCACCACGAGGCTACAACCTACGCCGGCTTCACATGGTAAAAAAAAAATACTAATACTATCTTGCAACAAAAAAAATACCAAACAATCAGTAGTACATGATCCGGATATATTTTTTAAATGGTCCCTGATCTCAAATAGGTTAGGGAACACTGCTGTAATGACCACACAGAAATTGAATTGAACCTATACGAAAACTAAGTTTAAATTTCAAGCCAATAAACTACCTCCGCCACGTTTAAATTCCAGACGAACACAGATAAGTAATGTCGTCTAATCATGTTCATTCCTTATTCGTGCGCGGCATGTAACGTATTCGTCGTTTATTACCCATCGCCATTTACGGGTTAACAGGTAACGTGTAGGTTTGCGAGTTGAATTTCAGACAACAGTAGACAAACAGGCACCAGTACTTTACACTCATTTATTTACATACATTTGATCATACTGAAGTTCACCTGCGGCTTTGACAATAGAAAAATGATTACGTAAATGTAAATTTAATTTCAGGGGACATACTAAATGCAAATTTAAATTTAAAACCAAGAAATCTTTTTAAATACCCAAAAGAAAATTTCTTTTAATCGTTTCAGCTGTTTAGGAGATTTGACAATAATCACACTGACGATAGATTTAATTTTTTTTTTAATGCCAAAAATAGTACACCTAAAATGTACCTAATAGTATCTTAATCAAATTGACAGTTAGTCAAGTGACAAGCCAGATCACAGGTTGCAAACTTGACCTTCTAATGCTGGACCCTTAACCCTTAGCATGTTCAAGGATTCTCCCATGCCCTTAGCACAAGACGGGTTAAAAACAGGTCCTTAAAAATTTTAGTATAGGGTGAATTAATTTGAATAATACACCCTTTACAATTCGATGAGAATCTTCCAAGACACTATTCATATTTTTATTGGGCTATGATACCCTTTAAAAAAATAGAATCGTTGCTCTATTCGTCTATAAAATAGTACTCCCTGTCTATTTTTAAATAGGGGCATAGACAATTTATGTGTCGTTTTATTACAATTTGTATTTTGTTGGAAATAAATTCTAATTGGTCTATGATACCCTATCCCATTATTTTAAAGGGCTATACCTAGACATTAGACAAGTTTTAATAAAAATAGGGTAATGCAATAAATATGGGCTTAAATTTACTTTGTACAATCGAAGATAAATTTAAATAAATTATTTCTACTGACTCTAAAACGACTAGATTGGTCAAATGAAAGGGTCATATTATACAGAATAGAGTAACTTGATATTTATTGTATCTTAAAAATGATGTAAACAGTAGTATTCGTTGTATAAAAATAAAACAATGAATCTAAAATTAATATAAAATATACTCTAAAAATATCCATGCAAATCCGTAACATGAAGTTTAAATAATATAATCACATGAATAAATAAAAGATATCGAATAAACGACGAAATATTACAGTCGAATTTCCAATACCAATTCGAGTCAAAATACGACGTTCTTATTTTGACCGTACTCTTATGATTGGCCCACGTCGTAGGGCTATGAACGGTTCATAGATAAATACAACCTTATCTATTTATTTAACGACACCCTATCTATTTACATTGATATCTATTTAATAGTACAGTCATAAAATTAACTCAGGAACGACGCAATTGGTCTATTATGACCCTACTCTAACAGCAAGGGTTAAGGCAATTATTTTGGGTAAGGTTATCGTTTTTAAGGTAAATTAATGTTTCTAGGATAGATGGAGACTAGAGTGGGGAGCTTTTATATACAATTTAAATTGTTTTAGATTTTGTTAGTTATGAAGTTATTTTTATAATGGAAACATTGCCTTTGTACCCTACTACGCCAGAAGGAGCGGATTGTTTTGAGCGTTTGTATGTATGTATGTCTATTTCTACAACATGCACTACAGTCCAAACGGATTGATAGAATTTTAGCCTATGAGGTGTCATTAGATTCAGCTCCATTGTAGAACTGACTAGCTATTTAATTAATCCCATCCCCCTCAACTTTTTTACCAGTTGTTTTTTTCTTTTATTACAACTAGTTTTATGTTTGACGAAGACGCGAATTACTTTTTCAGATAATTTTTTTTTTCTTAAGACATATCAAGCCTTAATAAGCCACTTTTTTAAATATTAGGCGCTCATGTTAGGTTAATGTTCTAAAACCATAAAAATTTAGTTTTGACAGAATACAAAAAATGATACGGTATTTAAAATTAGAATTGTAATTTTGGCCAACAAACTTTTTTCAAATAGGCCTAGACGTATTTTAAAAAAATAAGGCATTGTTTTCTAAATTATTTCCCGGGCACTGCCTATACAATATAACATAATAATTGTATATTTTATAGCAAAAAAGCGTTCTAGGTAGAGAGCTATAAAAATAAGACTATCTAATTAAAATTACACATAAATATGAACCTTGGTGATAATTCCTATAGCTCCTAATTCGAGATACTATTTTTACAATTACACAAATTATGCAGAAAAAAATATAGTTATAGTTACATTTATAAAAAAAAATTAAAATTAGAGCTTACAAAATGATAATATCTAGTAAGGTTTATAAATAATATAGGACTTAAAAATATTAGGTAATTGCTTATGGAATTAACTATCCACAAGTATCCAAAACAATTTAGTATCTACTTTTATTTATATTTAGGATAAAATTCATATTAGGTACTCTTTTTTTTCTCATCTCATGGTGCGTATAGTTTTGTTAATATTTCTGAGACTACCTATATTTAATTAAATATGAACTTAATTGCCTTTAAAAAAGTCCAATTTTTATACAGTACCTGGTTTCCTAAATAAAATTTGTTTTGTTTTTTACAAAATACCTAACAACCATGCTTAAAGGTAAGTCTCTTCTAATATTCGTTTGTGCATCGTTTTTTGATGTAAGTAAGTATATACCTGTATAATTATATCGTAAATATAGTGTATCTATGGTTTGAGCTAATAGTTACATTGAGTGTTCAACGTACAGGTACAGTTATTACATTTACAATATAGGTAATAATATTTTAACACTAACTTATTTTTATACTTTGACAAATAGCTACCAATAAAAATTTACATACCAAAAGTTATGGCTATCAAGCAACTTTAATTTTGATAAAAAAATTCAAAAATATTTGATAAAATTTAGCTCAGTTTTTTGTTAAAGATTATTTTTTTAATCTGTAATTCATTACGATACTGACTGTTCAATGTGTGGGGGTCTCATAATTTCAAATTAAAGCATGGTTATAGATTTATAGAAGGATGTCATAGAGAAAAAAGTAGCTAATAGTATACATGGATGTGTCGGCATTTTTTATACCTCTGAAATTAGAAAACAGTATTTAAGAAATTGAATCAGATTAATTGATCTGAATAATTTGAGTTTTAATTGACACATTCAGAGAAAAATATACTACATTTGTCCATCAAAAATATTTAGAGCCTGTTTCACAATCGTTGAGTAAAGTTCTAAGTAAGCTACTTTGAACTTATTTGCACGGTAAACCAGTAAATTGCGTTTCACAATTTCACTTTAATTGACGGATGATTGTGAAACGTATAGAGAGTTAACGGAAGGATTTACTCTCTGAGTAGCTTACTTTATAAATAATTTACTTATAGATTGTGAAACAGACCCTTAATATAAGTAATCAGAATTTCATGTTTTTTTCTATTTTGTGAAGCTCTAAAATATCTTGCATAAAACATTTGTTACTTGGAAAAATTTTAGTACCAGTCTATAAGAAATTTTCTATAAATTACTGACACATAGATGCAATGCAATGCAATGGCAAAAAACAATTAATTAAATTAGTTACTCCCTTATGTATTTTATTCCTTCTGTAAAACTATTTGTAGATTTTGAAACCGTAAAATGTTTATTAAAAATATGTGTACCTACCTAATTCCGTTTCATCAATATATTTTTGTGAGAAGTCTAGTGATACTACCAATTCTAATACTTTACGTTTGGACAAAGATACCCGCGAATTAAAATGATTAGTTAAAACTTGTTAACAATCAGATTTACTAATTTCATGACATTTTTTAAATTAACTTTACGGGTTACAATAACAATTAAATACAATAACAATAACAATCAATTTTGTCGTTTTTAACATTAACCATTTTTTTACTTTTATGGGTAAATTCAAAGACCCATGAATATTTGTTGTCATAGCATGAAAAAATACGAATAATATAGTTTTTTCTTATCTTTAGTAGTTTACTGCGAAGAAGTGTTGTTTGAATTTTCGAAAGAAATTAACCTTTAATGGAAATGCCATATTTTTGTATTGCCATACTTCTGTTGAAGCTTTTTCAATAATATGTTTTCTTTTTATATTTATTTCAATATTCATTTTGTGTTAGGGAGTCAAGTTTAAATCACATTACTCACCCAAAAAAGAGAAAGTAGTATTTTTATACTATATTCAATTAAGGGTTCGATGTTTTATTTCTAATTAGATGGTTTAAAAATATTTTTAGTAATACTGAACGATATATACCTAATTATAAGTACCACCTATCGATACTGAGGCGATGCTATATTTTTTTAATTAGTCTCAAAATTAAATTATGGCTCAAATTTATTAGTTAATTACGGCATAAATAACTAAAACGTTTAGATCGTTTAAAGGAATTGTGTAGCAATTTTATGAGTAAAAACTGTGTTTATATGTGTTATTGGAATAAAAAGATATAATTTCTGTATTTTTTCATAAATATGTGGTAGTTCAATGATTAAATAAAGGGAAACAGTCGTATCATTCGACGCTCTTAATTTATTTTTTACATTTTAGACTACGCTCGGAAAATGAGCTATCAAATGCATTAAATAAATAATTTACTAAATAAAACACAATAAATATCGTAAATTAATTCACAATAAATAATAAATGAAATGAATTATGACTGATGTTTCAATATTTTATAACTAAAATTTGTTTCAAAGTGTAGTGGTAGGAGCGCGTGCTTTGAAGCTGAAAAATATGTTAAAATCCGCAAATTTTTGTATATTTAAGAAAAATAAAACATGCATTTGTATAAAAAAGAATCAGTACTTACAATATTAAGAAGAATCTCGCTGAAATATCCATAGGAAACAGTCCAAAAAACACATAAATCTCACAGCAGCCGTCCAATCACACCCACTTAACAAAACCGCTTAAAAGGTAGAGTTCCCGGTCGAATTTCGAAAAAAAATTAACACATTCGTAAACTCAAAAGTCCACAGATTTCAAATCAAAAGTTTTCTAAATAGGCCTATAAGAATCTTATTGGATGTTATGCCCCGGTATTAGTGCAAAAATTTGGCGCGACCGCGCGGTCGCCGCGTATTTAGGCCTACGTCGGCGAGTACAGAACGCGCGCGCGCCACCGGAGTACAAAGCCTCGGTTTTGGCGTCCTCCCGATAATATTCCGCGACCGATAGCAATGGATAAGGTCCCGATAAGGGCTTGCGTACTTACAAGGATCACAATTTTCGCGAACGTTTGATGAATGCACGTGTAACTATTCGCGGTTTGAGCGCGCCGCGTGCACGGTTGAGGGGTTGCGTTGGATTTAAGGGTGGGATGTTGTAGGGATAAGGGTGTAAGGGGTAGGGCCAGGGTGGAAGAGAAGCGAAGAGGTGGTGCGCGGGCGAGCCACGAAGTCGAAATGGCACTCCGGCGAGACTCAGCGCGTTCTAACCTTGCCTCGCGACCTCGTGGTGTGGTTATGCCTAAATGAAGCATCCGACTGTAGGCAACCGTAGTCAAGTATACCTACACCTAAAATTTTTGGGGGCCCGGCTTTTACACCAACCGAATACCTACTCTATTTTTGGTGTATCCGTTTACCTATTTTTGGATTACTCGATTTAGAACTTTCACCAATTTACTTTATTGAAATACTCGACCTATATTTTTATTTTTTTATTTTAAGAAATATGCTTTAAAAAATTGATTTAATTATTTTGGTTACGATTGCAAAATTTTATTGTCTAATATAAAAATGCGACATAAAATTGAAGAAAAAAATTAAAACAGATATTAACGAATGTTAACATAATTTGCGTCCAAAATAATTTTCAAGGATAAAAAATAATTATACTTATAGATAATATATTTTTATATGTTTCATGTAGAATTTAAAAAGCTGACTCAAAGTTTTGTTAATTGGTAATTATTACAACTCGAGACTACTAAAATAAAAATCAGTAATAAAAGAATACGTACCCCAAAACGATATTATTAAAAAAACTTCTTTCCTATGGCACAAAAATATATTTTTGGCCTATCTACTTATGGTAAAACTGTAACGGAATATTTTTTTTTAATTTTTGGAAAATTTTATTGTACAGGCGTAACGATTTTTAAAAATTATTGTCTTTATTTGGGCTTAAAGAAGAGCTTTAAGAAAAGAACAGACTTAAGTAAGTGACATTTTACTTTGTTGCTTATATGGGATACTTTTTATCCCAGAAATTAGTCATAGAGAATTTACCAAAAGGATAGTACCTAATTAGTCTTCTGCGAATCTTTATGCTAGTAATTTTAATAAATTCCTAGCTTTCTTATTCATTAAAACACAGCGATAAAACACAAAAAATATTACCCCTGCAAAAACCATGACTTTAAATAATGTCGAAAAAATTACGTTTCAGTTACTAAGACATAGTTTTTTCGAAAAAAGTATCGTATCAGTTAGTAAGTAGGTATTAATTTTAGAAGGTTTTATACCTACCTGCCTTTGTGCAAATTCATTGTCTAATTTTGCGACTGCGTCAGATGTAGGGTAATGTTTTTTAATTTTAACGAATATTTGCTGTACGCACATTTATGATACTATTGTGCTAAAAATAGTCTGGTATTTAAATAAAACTTTCACCAGATATATCATATTTTCTAATTATATTTAATTTACCTACACTGCAGAAATTAAAAACATAATTCAGAATTTCAATTAGATTCTAGATTTTAATCTGAATTTTAGTCCATAAGTAGAAATTAGTTTAAGTTGTATTTTTAACGTTATTTTAATTAAAAATAATATTATCTTCCAAGAACTTATAGGTAGAACAGTATTTATTTATAGGTATTTATATTGAGGTAATATTATATAGTTTCAATAAATAATTCACCTATATAAATATAATTTCACTAAATAAATATTTTACTAAATTGGTCAATGTATTTTTTGACTACCTACATTTCTGTAGGTATATTCTACTTTTGCTATAGTCTACTTTAAGTTCTTATATAGTCGTCAATTATATATGGATAATACCTATTTTTGGTTTATATTACTATTTGTTTTTTGCCAATATTACTTTAATACCTACTGTTTTTGTACTTTTTGGGGACAAACAAATTAATCTCGATTTTTAATTTGATTTTGATTTCTATAGTATATATACATAATAAATGTATATGGTCAGTTATAAGACTGACTCAGCCCAAAACGGGTTACGTTACACTGAGAAATGGTTAGGAAGAAACAAAAAAAAATGCTTTTAATGAAGTACCTACTCTTTAATTCAATGTAGGTAAGTATATACTTTTTTAAACTTAAGGTATTTAACTTTATGTTGCTATGAACGATTAAATTGATTAACAGAAGAGCCTTCTAGGTGATCTAAGAGTTAGAGGGTGTTATGACGTAGGAGAAGGGCGTTAAGAGTCAGGATTTAAATGTTAAAATCCCATCCCCTAAATTATTATTTTTCAAAAAATAAAGAACAAAATTTTACAAAAATATTTTTGAAAATTCTGCTCGTTGTGCATCTTAGTCAGCAGTGTTTGAAGAACATTTTTTTTCTTCTTTTGGAAGCTCATATTAATACATGGTGATATATGATACCTATATGGTAAAATTTGTTTGTTACCAGCTTTTATAACTTCTCAAGACAGGGCGATAAATACCACGATCGTACCAAAGGGGGGTAAAATTTACCTTCGTGGAAGAGGGTGGATTTTAACTCTGCTCCAGGAATTTACTATATGCCTGACGATATCTCGGTATTTGGAACGATCTTTGGCACTCTTTGGTCTTTGGTTTTGGTATACTTTGATGTCGTGGTTAGTAGGTACGGATTTGTTCAGATCACATCATTAGACTGAGTCTTCTTGGACGTTTACAGTCGAACCTTCCAGTAACCATGAGTTGTTCTCCGCTATGGCCTTCATATGTCCGAAAAACAGGAGTATTTTGGGAAAGAAAACAACAAAAAGTTTGGTTGTAATTTTAAGTTCGCGAAGAATCGACAATTTATAAAGGCAGCAAGATGCAGCAACCCTTTAATTTTTTGTTGGTCACATTATAGGATGCCTATGCAATCTTTGTGAGGGAGAAATCTGTATTCTCCCGATTAGTAAAATAGCAATTTTAGGAAGGAGAAAGACCCTTACCGAAAACTATCCTGAAAAATTTTCAAAGCATACATTTCCGGTACTTTAATTTAGATGTGCCAAAAGCACAACGCAGACTGTCAAGAGAACACTATAGAAACAGAGCGCAGTATTCAATCTATAGATACATTTCTTTCCTACTTTCTTCTATTTTTTTATGGTAATCCAACGATGATGCCTTGGACGTTGCTAATGTCAATTGGCGACGTTGACCTTGTAACTTATCTACTTATTTGAGGATCATCCAAAGCATAAAGAAATCTTTTTCTCCAGCCTGGTATTTTCAAGACTTGGAGCTCACTAGTAAGATAATCCAGTAGATCACCAGCTGAACAATTTTCCTCATTACCAATCATTTTCTGATAACCTACTTCATCAACTTAATAAGACGGTAGAATTATAAAGGAATAGAAGTCACCTTGGAAAAACACGTCTTCAATATCTCTGCATCCATCCACAGAGGCGTCCGGTGGTTGCAGTGATAGTAAAATGAGAGATAAAATTGGTCTTGACTGTTTCCAAAGACCAGACTTCACCTCTAAAGAAATTACTAAATAGTGACTCGCCAAATAAGCTGACAATTCTGAACGTCACCTGTGATCCTCTACTTCATTGACCATAAGAATCAATTAACAATTGTTTTATACTTCAAGCTCGAGGAAGAAAGAACAAAATGACGTGCACTAGTAAATTGTTAAAAATACAGGAAAATACACTTGACTAACAGAAGGAAAGTAAAGTAAAAAAAAGTGCGAAATAAAAAAAAAAAATTTGTTAAAGAGACAGAAAGACGAGAGAATGGCAAAAAAGAAACTTATTTTTGCATTAAATAATTTAATTTCAGAGGCAATGACGTGGCGGTCCCGGGTATCTGAAGCTGTTTTGATAAGAGGTTTTAGACTTTAAGGCACAAAACATCCTTCTGTGGTAGTCAATATTTGAAGATATCTTCCGAAGAGTAGAGAAAAATTTTTGATGGATTATTTAAACTTATATATGCCAACACGTCTCCTGAACATTATGCAATAAATGAACTAAAACAGATTCAACCAAAAATTATGTTTTATGTGTTATAGAAATAAGAGAACGTAAACGCTTCTAAATTATTATTAACTTATGTAACATAGTTTTAAATAATTATGGAATTTTTTTTTTAATTCATGGGATAATAACTCCCAATTAGGATATCCCTTTCTAGCCATGGATTTATAGGCCTCTATCTTTCATTTTTCTTTGTTTAAAGATTGGGCCTAAAAGCGAGAAATTTATAATTAACATTATCCTTAACCTTAACCTTAACTTATAATCTGATTAAAATTTAATTTAATGAAGATATTTCATTATTCTCATTTTAAACTGACGTTATCATTACTTTTCTGTGTAACTGTAATTAAATTAATAATCTGACTATTGTTACAATCAAAACTGAGAATACAATAATATTTTTTTTTGTGTCTTTCAAGTGATGTTAGCAGCTATTGTAATTATACCTTTATTGTTTTTATTTTTATGTTGGCAGGTCTAATATTCGCGAAGCGTCCTGAAATTTAATGATAATTACGACTACCAACATGCAAAATGCTTTTGTACAATCCCTGACATATTTGTGGTCTCTAAATGAACGAATAAGAGGTCCTTGAAATAAATAAATAGCACTTATAATTATGTTTAGCTTCGGTTATCTTGACGTGAACGTAGGTAAGAATTTTCTTAAATTTTCTGAGGGTTGAGACCCACAAAAATATTCTTTATTTTACATGAATAGCCCCTATCTTTAAAATTACACTATACACGTGGCATGGTTAATCTGAAGAGAATTGTAGCCAGGTAGAATTTGAGCAGAATACGCAAAAATGTATATCCACTAAAACTAAGCTGAACGGTTCTACAGAAATTGCCTGGTAAATTGCCCAGCATAATACGTGGAGGACATTATTTCCCTTGCCCTAAAATAATAATAAGCGCTAAAAATAATGCCTGAAAATAAAGCCTGTGATTTTTAAGGCCCACCATTTCAACAATTTATAGCTATTAGCATAATTTTTCAAAGATTTAAACCATAATTATGATGCATTATTACCAAATATTACTTTATTAATTACATTGAACTTAGTATAAGGTATCGTGTAAGCAATTTTTACTGCATTACCATTGTTGGATTTTAAACTGCAGACAATATCCAAACTCTACATAATGTAGAGTTCAGATTTTAATATTCCATGGTGAAGTAACGCCATCTGTATTTGAATATTGAAATTTCGTTTATGCTTTTACACACTAGATGGCAATACTAGTCTTTTGTATCATAAATTGTGTCGCTACTTGACAAGAGATGGCGTTGGTACTGTACCTAACTTCATGATGGTTGAATAAAAATTGAACCTTTGCTTCAAGAAACTAAAAAAAAAAATCACATCACAATGACAGTTGAACGTAGTCAACTTCACATCATTACATACAAAACTCAAAGATGGCTTCGGTGAAATTCGCTGTTGTCGATGTAAATGATTATTTATCGAAAAAACAGGCCGCTGATCCTGATTTAGCAACTGATTGGGCTCAATTGGAAGAGCTCTATAATAAAAAGTAAGTATATAAGCCATTTCTTGACGTTTTTCATTTAGTTGTGCCATCTCAAAATGTATTGTGGTTATGTTTTTCAGATTATGGCATCAACTAACTCTCAAACTACAGGATTTCGTGAAACAACCTTCTTTGCAAAAAAGCGACAACCTAATTCAGTTATACAACAACTTCCTCAGCATATTCGAGAACAAGTAAGTATATTGCAAGTCACTTTATATTGTAACCAAAGTAGAAAAACAAAGACCCAATTTGAAACCATTTGAATAAAAATGGTCTTAAATATTATATATTACCTTTTACAAACTTGTATCTTAATATAATGTTGTATTGTGCCAATTGGACAACAAATTGAGTACTTTAACTGCATAATAACTGTTCTTGAAACAGACATATCAGTATAGAATTTCACATGCTGATTCAATGCTTGTCACATTTCAGGATCAACCCTCTCTCGCTGGTAGAAATAGTAGCCCACATTGTGGAGCAGTATGTTAACAAGAAAGATGCTATCACTTTCCTCGAGAAGGTTGAAACTAAGGTCAAGATGAATGACGAAGCTCTTGCTTTGTGTAAGGTGAGTAATGTAGTTAACTTATAATGCTACACACTCATAGCCTAGTAGCCGGATTCACTATATTGTGTCATAGATAATACAAAAAGATCAGCACACACCAAGACACTCCTCTTTTTTGCTTGAAATTAATACCAGGAAGACTCACCTGACATGGTAACTCTTGAATTCAAATGGGCCCTTAATCCATTGTCATAATTATTGACAATTGACTTACCAGAATCTTCATTATCTATTTTGGTAATTATGTCATTTTTATACAAGGATTATTAATGATAGGATACCTTGAACCGTGTAAGGGATATGTATTCAATATTCATTGAATTTGGCCTACAACACTTATTTCAGGTACTTCAAGGCCAAATTTACCTAGAGCAACTTAATGATCTGGACTCCACTGAGAAGATTATAGAGCAGTTGGAAGGGTCATTGGAGGATGCCGATGGTGTTACCCCCGTGCATGGTAGATTCTATAAGCTTGCTTCAGAATATTACAGGTAACAAATTTAAGTAATTTTATTAACTGTCTTGGTCAGGTTATTTTTGTTCAGTAGTATTCCTAATGACAATATTTAATATTGGTAAATTACTTGTTTGCGCCTATTTACAACTTGCCAGAAATTTAATAAGTATTGTAAGTATTTTCTTACTTTCAAATAAACATTACCAGTACTTGCAAACTTAGTCATACCTTTGACATTTGGATAAATTTACTTCACCTAGGGTCCGAGGCCCAATGGCGAAGTACTATCGCTCTGCGTTGCGCTATGTTGGCTGTGAGAAGGGGGGTGCAGCATTGTCCATTGAAGTCCGGCGTGCTATAGCATTACGACTGGCGTTAGCCGCAGTCATAGCACCCACTGTATATGACCTTGGAGAATTGGTAGGTGAATTGAGCTAGAGATAGTAATGACCTTAAACACCAAATACCTTATTTTACCATACATACAACCATATACCATTATATACAATACAGCATTCTTAGTACTAGATCAAGTAAATTTTGTCTAATTTACCTTTGTCAAATTTACAAACACTTTGATATCAAACTCACACACATAAAATCCAACCACCCTGTAGCCTTTCTTTGTGACTTTAAAGTTAACATAATTTTTTTTATTTTGGGTATTTTAACATAAAATTGCTCAATTTATATATTTGGGATTTACATACATTTCAGAATCTCTCTGAATCATAAATATTTTTGAGTATGACATTTGATATGTATTATTATCATTAAATAAAACTCACTTGACATCTTTACAGTTAGCACACCCAATCCTGGAGTCTCTCAAAGGCACTCCTGATGCATGGGCTTGCGAGCTGGTTAAAGCTGTTGCATCGGGTGATGTGGTAGCCTTCGAGAAGATCAGGTGAGTTTTTCGAACTGAAAATCATTCAGTTGTATGCAACTTTAGTCAATAATTTTATGCATAGCATTCTTTGAATCTACTGCTTGCTGATCAAGCACTTTGAAAAGATGATTTATCGTTTGTATGTGAAAGATATCCTAAGTACATCTTTTAAACATAATTATATAACAGCTGTTATTGTCCTTATACTAGACAGGATTTAATAACTGTTTTTTACTTGTATTTTTAGAGCACAGGCCCCACATCCCGAACTTCATAGCGCTGATAGACAACTGAGACAGAAAATAGCTATTTTATGTTTAATGGAGGTAAGAACTAATACTTTACGTTACTCATTAAATAATATACAAATATGTTTTAAAGTAATGGTTTAACCACATTATTTTTACACATAATATAATATGACAAGTATGAGGTAATTAAAAAATCATAGAATTCCTGCCACATCCTTTAAGAATTTATTTACATTGATATGATACGAAGTGCTTAAAACATACATTCTTAACTTTGCTATACCAACACCAGATGGCGTTTAATCGCACTTCAGCGCAACGGGAGCTGACCTTCGCGGAAATAGCGCGAGAGGCGAGGGTGCCGCTTGATGAAGTGGAGCTCCTCGTCATGAAGGCTTTAGCTGAAAAACTGATTAGAGGACACATTGATCAAGTGAGTGTGATTATCTATAGGCGGGAGCGACTTTAATTTAACTATCACTTTTCTTCACTTTTTAGCTTTGTTTTTATTAATAAAACTGTTTTCAAATTTGCTTATTTCAATCATTATAATTTTACTTCAACTTTCCTAATCCTTTTACTTCTTTTTCACACTATCTTTTGATCTCACAGACTCTTTCATTGATGATCCCCTTTTCATTGTATTTTTTTACAGCATACCTATGCATTTTTATT
>LGAG01000717.1:378020-391252 GCA_001278395.1 Lerema accius
TTTTTTAAGCTCCTACTAAATTTTTATCGAAAGGGAACCAACGATTTCCGATGTGGGCCCTCGGAGGGAACGCAAGCCCTGAGATTAGCGCGTTCAAACAAACAAACAAACAAACTCTTTAGCTTTATAATATTAATAAAGATTATTTGCACCTGGTAGCTTGTCAGAGGTTGTTCTGCAGAGTTATGTTGCAACATATTAAAATAAATGTATTAGACTTAATATTTTTTAATAATGACCTACTATAAAACTTAAAATTATTGTGTGTAAAGCTAACAATTGCAACTCAATAATTCGCCCAGATCAAATAAACCTAAACTGATCTGATAAAATCAATGTTGGCTAGGTCTACTCAAATTAATAAGTTGCATTTGCGTAGATTTATTTATCTATTGGCAATGTGTACATCTGCCCTATTGCGATTCTATTAGCATCTCATGGCTCGTCTGTTCTTTTGTCGGTTATTTAAAAAAAAATACGCCAACTTGCCTGTTGAATTTCAATTAAGCTTGGAGAAAATACGCTTCTAGCTGTTTGCGTATTAGTTTTCGCTTTGTTTTTTGCAAATCTAAACTTATGACAAAACCGCGCGGCGCGAGTAGCCCAAAATAGACAAATATTTTAGGGGGGGGGGACTAATAGGGTCCGAATGAGTCTAAGTCAGCGATGATCACTGGTCTAATTAAACTTACCCTGCGAAATTTGCCAAACAATTAACAAGGTAAAGGTATGAAGTAATTGCCCTCTTTTGAAGGTCGCGAAGCTTTGAAGGTACCACCGAATTAATTTCAGTAATTGCTACGTATGACATACTAGGCTTTAGCGTCTGACAATCAAATGATAACACTCAAGATTCTTAATTTATAGAAATAACAATTAATAATCAATGTAAATGATGCAAATTATGTAATTAATAATATCGTGCATTTTTTGTTATTACAGTATTATAAAGCAATTAATAAATAATTTATTAATTATTAATTACCAGTTTAAAGTCAACAACATTTTTTCTAGAAGCAAAAAGTTCGAAGCACTTATTTTTTTTACTTCTTAATGTCAACATAACTATTAAGTCCTAAGTTTCTCGGCTTCATTTAATAACTCAGTTAAGAGTTGAGTGTCTACGTGGTATAGTACCATTTCGGATCAATTGTAGCCAATAGATAAATTTAATTTCCATGTCTACTATTATACTAACCAGTAGTCATTATAAGACGAATTCAAAGACACCTCTTATACAGCCTATCAATCTATTTGGAATATAAAACGAGCTAAATGGACTTATAAGCTCTAAAAACATTACCCTCCTCCTGGCACAGTCGGGTAATAATACATCAGGGACAACCAGTGAATCTCAAACCGCATTCACAGAGTCAGATTAATCAGCAGGTCGATACCACCCGACCGAGGGGTCAGGCGAGCCCTCCTTTTTACGGCGCCCTATATTGATTTTTATGTTCCAACTTTTTGTTTGTAACTTTAACGCGGTACCGACTGTGTATGGTTGTCTCGCTCTAACAGCAGTGTTGTGTGATAGTGTGACGGATACGGAAATGTATCGCTGAATGTAAATACGTCAGTGACTAGTAACAACGACAAATACTGAATTATTCTCTGGTTGCGAAGTCAAAACAACAAATTCTATGTTGCGGTCTTTACTCCAGTATTAAGTTGACATTATATTATGGAAAATTCAGGGGCTGTATAAAAATATAGCTATTACGTTATAGGAATAAGAGACAGCCTTATTAGTCTATACTATATACACTCACGAGGGAATCTCTAGGACACTTTCGTTGATTTACGTTCTGAATACAAACACTGCAGTTATTTCTAAAATAAATTCCTAGTATGGTTTTTTTGATCCGCGAGTCCGATTTAGGTACATTTGGCCAGTTTTTATTTCAATGACCATTGGGATTATTGATAATAGGGTAACAATTCCGTAAAACACAGGATACGACAACTGTTTTGCTAAGGTTTGTCTTTGGCGCGTTTTACGGAAGATCACCTTTACTCACTTTATCAAAATTAAATAACTAGTGTGGATCTATGAAACACTGTAGAACTGTAGAAGCATAGATTTAAAATTTTGATGATTTCATTGTTTTTTTTTTCTTTTCCAGGTACCCAAGATAGAGCTATTTATTCGACAGTTCCAGTATTCGAAGTAAAAAATATATAATATACATTCTAGTCTAGCAGTTTCTACTTACTTATAAACTACCCACGAGTATTCATTGTACTTAAAATTTTAAAAATATTTCTTAGAAATAGATCTGTGATATAGAACTTTTGTGGACGTTTTTGTGCAATTTTTATGTAATGTGTATAATTCTGTGCAATTTTTAAAAATAAAATCTATGAATGACTGAATATATCGGCCAAAGATTGTAGAGTTGTAATATGTTTTTGATAGACGAACGTTAAAATTTTAAATCTGTGCTAAGTTTAATGGAAAGATGGCGCTGCCTCCGCAACAGTTTTGCGTGAGATGGAACTCCTACCACACAAACTTACAGGTAATTTATTGATAATTATGATACTCATTTTTTATAAACTGCCCATCAATATACTACTATATTATTACACTACACTCCCACACATTTATTCGTCACGTAAATGCATGACTTGGGCGGATTTACAATATTTAACCCTCACTAAGACATCCCTCAGCCTTAATGGCCATGGGCACATAGGTTTAGGCAATCATTGTTAGGGTTAACTTCATCCATCCCAATGATGATTTAATGTTGTTCCCCAACTTCCGAATTAAACAAAGAGTTTAATCTGCTAAACTGACTGGCAATTACTTTGGACTTTCAAATTGCGACAATAAATTAACATAAAAATCAAAACTACAAAATCCACCCCTGACATTACAACGTAATCATCGACTACACACGACCTTGAGGGCTAAACAAAACATAAGGTAAGAAGAATAATAATAATAAATCAGTCTGTCTATCCGTCCACAGTCAGTATTCCCCCGGCTCCTGCTGACGGAGCAGTTTGCCGACGTGACCCTGGCTTGTGAGTCGCGACAGTTACGTTGCCACAAGCTGGTGTTGAGTGCCTGCTCCGCATACCTCGAGAGGCTCCTACTGCAGAACCCCTGCAAGCATCCCATCGTTCTTATGAGAGATATGAGGTGAGATCGTGACACTTATATTTTCTGAGACCTAACATATTTATGTCTCGAAGGACCAAAAGATAGTCCCTAAAGCTGTTTTCCTTTGATGCATGATTGAGACTTTTATGCGTCATATATTAGGTAGTTAAAAACAATCTACGTGTAGTATATTTATGATGAATTTATATAACATAGTTTCCATTTATAAATAATTTGTGAAAAAATCATATTCCTATACGTTTAAAATATGATTTAAGCACACAACCTTAAATTTTATGGTCCTTCGAGCAAGATCTTATATTTGGAACAAATTGATCTTGTTTTGTTTTTACATACATACGTATTTTGTTACAGGTTCAGTGAAATGCAAGCTTTAGTCGACTTCATGTATAAGGGAGAGGTTAATGTAACTCAAGAAGAACTGCCCAGCTTACTGCGGTCGGCGGAAGCGCTGCAGATTAGAGGTCGGTACGCACACACGCACGGAGCCACACACACACAGAGAGAGAGAGAGAGAGAGAAAGAGAGAGAGAGAAAGAGAGAGAGAGAGAAAGAGAGAGAGAGAGTGAAAAAGAAACACAACATATATACCTCTTTTTTTTCATCGTGATTTAAAAAGTAAAAAATCTTACAGTGTCTTTTTATTGTAATTATCGATTTAAAAATAAGACAGACACAAATAAAAAAAAATCAAAGAATAAAAAATAATTTAATGTTAAAATAAATTTCTGTATACTTATAAATTTTTTTTTATTAATGAAAGAAATAAAAGTAGTGCCACGATTGTTTACTTTTTAAATCACGACGAAAAAACGAGGTATACATATAATATAATATGCGCACACACCAGTTTCATTCCAGCATAGAACATGACCTTACCACGGTTGTTTTCAGGTCTCTGCTCAACAGACAACGGTAGCCTGGCCTCGGACGTAGCGAAGGACACCAAAGACTTCACCGTGGCCTCCGAGGCCTTGGTTGCCACGGCCCAGCGCGAGATTCCCGTCAATGGTGAGACATTATCATTACGTGTCATATCTTTAAGGGTCTGTTTCACAATCGATAAGTAAAGATGTAAGTAGGTATTTATAAAGTAAGCTACTCAGAGAGTAAATCCTTCCGTTAACTCTCTATACGTTTCACAATCATCCGTAAATTAAAGTGAAATTGTGAAACGCAATTTACTGGTTTACCGGGCAAATAAGTTCAAAGTAGCTTACTTAGAACTTTACTCAACGATTGTGAAACAGGCCCTAACTTAAACGTAACTTTCTTGTAAGTTAAACGTCTATGTCACTCTCATAATGGTCACGAATCCAATGACATCTCATATTTTGAAATCCATTAAGCTGCTTAGGATCTAGAGCAGGATTTCTCAACCAGGGGGACGTAAAGAGGTGTCAAGGGGACATAAAATATTTGAATTTTAGTAAAACAAAAAATAAACAAACATCATTAACAACTTTAATTTAGGTATACAAATATACTGTTTTAAAACCCGAGGTTGTCAATCGCAGTTTATACAAGTGTCAGCATGAACTCCCCGAGCAAGCCTCAACAATAAAAAGGTTGGGAAACCCTGATCTAGAGTATGCCAAAGAAATTAATATACATACGGTCCAAAACATTACCCCCTTTGCGCAGTCCAGTAGAAATCTTCAATTATTCAACAAATGTTCGTTTCAGGCCCGACCCCTCAAACAAAACCCCTGAACTCGAACAATACAGCGTCAGCTACTAACGGCCCTAAGAAACTGAAGTCAGAAGACCGGACTGAAGTCAAAGAAGAAACGGTGGAGGAAGATGGATTGTACTACGGCGAACTGGATAATGACAATATGGATTACAATGAGGTAATGTTACACTGATAGCATTGGTTTGAACGTTGGTTCCAAACAGGAGTTCCTGGTTTCAAACTCCACGGCACGCATCTCTAATGCAAAAAGTTATGTGCGTATTAGATAATAATTATTACTTGCTACGATGAAGGAAAACATCGTGAGGAAACCTGCACGCCTGAGAGTTCTCAAAGGAGTGTGATTTCTGCCTATGCACTAGGCTAGCGTGGTGGACTACGGCCTGTACTCCTCACACTTTGAGAGGAGACCCGAGCCCAGCAGTGGGACAGTTATGGGTTGATGATAATGATGAATGTTACACCCAAGCCTCTCTCATTGTCCCATAACTGCGCATACATAGCATAAGTGATCAACGAAATTAACGTAAAATTTCTTTAGTGGTTCCGTGCTTCGGAGGGCACGTTAAGCTGTCGGTCTCGGTTGTTATAGATAGATGACAGTCGTTAAGCTATGTCGTAGGCCTTCAGGCGGCATAAAAATGTTGGACATTTTGGGCCACTAACCCCTTCACCAATCCATACTGGAGCAGTGTGGTGGCGTATGCTTCCTTAGTAGTTAGGAGAAACCCTTGCTCAGTATTAGATAGACCATTTGGATTCATTAATATTTTAATTGTTACAAAAAAAGTTTACTAAGTGTTTGTTTTTTTTTTCAGGATGAGGAACCTGGCAAACCCGGCAGCAGTTTGGCGCAACCTTCTGGTGAGTGAAAATTTTATTTATAAATTTTTTTTATTCACAATTTTCTTATTTTTCTATTATTTAAAAAAAAATCTTATCAATGTTTGTTTGCAATGTGACTTCTTTGTGTCACTTGCTGTCATTTTATTTAGTTTTTATGTTTTTACATTTTATTTTTTCGAAACTAAAACGTTTTTTTTTCTTTAAATTGGATGCTATAATACGTCGACGTTGCGTTGTGATTTAAAAAATACCGTCCATAGTGCAAAACCATTAAAGAAGATCATATTGTGAATGGACATTGTAATAAATGAAAAATGAATGTCTGTAAGGTAGGCCATTTTTTATAATATGCAATAAAATGAATAAAATAAATTAGTAGCTTGTAGAATAGAACCATGAATGTGTTTATTCTTTTTATTTGTTTAAAAATGGTTTAACTGGCAACTTTTGTTTATGTTTTATTTTATTTAGCAGGCAATCTTACAGACATGTCATTTGTCGTTTTTTATTTTTTTTTTCGTTGGGAAAGACATTCATGGTTCACAATATTGCAACATCTTTTAACATTTTTCAAATATATTTCAGGACGGAATTACTTAAGAGTAAAGCCAGAGAGTGAGTTATTTTTTCAAACGAAACTTCAGAATTTGGCGAAAGCGAACTCGGAATACATAAGTCGACTGTCTAAAATGAACGCTACGGAAATACAGAAAGAATTCAATAAATACGGGTTGAATACAGATGAATACTCGCAGAAGAATACTGAAAATGACTACTATAAGTCTTGGTTGGAACAGAATGGGGAGCTAGAAGTGTCATTACTAAAAGCTAATCAAATTAAAAAGCGTTTAGAAGTAAAACCGAGTAAATCAGAAGTAGAATTGATCCCAAAGAGTGCTAATAAGGAAACCTTTCCTAAATTAGAAAAGACTCAAATCCGCAGAAGGGGACGACCGCCAATTTTTAAAGATAAAAACGTGGACATTGGTGAAACAGTACTTAAAGCAGATTTGGATCAATTTCTAGAAGGAAAAGAAGTTAGTTCCTCAGGATTGTCTAGAAAGGATCTAGAAAGGGTTATGATGGGAAAATTCAATCCAAACAGACGATATTCTAATGAAGCAATGTGGGCTGCTCTGATGGACGTCAAAAAAGGAGGGAGTATATACAGGTTGGTTTCTTTTTTCTTTATATTGCTAAAGCGTTTATTTTATAAATAATACAATATAGGCCATTGAGTAGGCTTCTATAATGCCAAAGATTTTTCATAATTCCTGAAACTTGATATTTTGTTTTTTGACCGTATTTTTAAATGTATGTTAATTTTTGTTTTTCTATGATTTTTTCTATATGTGTGTGACAACAACCTTCTTTTTCAGAGCGGCCCAAACCCACAAAGTGCCTCGGAAATCCCTCAGGAATTGGATGAAGCGCTGCCACATAAAATCCTCCTTCCCAATGCCGCAGCAACTGAAGCAGTTTGTTGAAAACAGCAAGAAACAACGAGAATTCAAAACCTATGACGTGGCTAACGATAAAAGTGGTACTGAAACTGACGTAGTGCCTTATGAGGAAGTCGATTTCGGTAAACACTTCCTCACACTGTCCGGGGGTCAGTTGTCCAGTGATGATGACTTGAATAAATGTGATGAAAGGTCAGGTGATGGAAACGCAGCTGTTGATATGTCGGTTCATGAATAGTGACTTGAATTTTTTATATTCAAAAAAGGAACGTTACCTTTTTTTGCAATCGTAGAAAATTTTATATTATGCCAACGAAACTTAAAGGAATTTTAGAATTTAATGGGGAATGAAGAATAACGTGTAATGATTGAAAATGAAGGATTTGGAATTATATTTGAAATAGTTTGCTGACTGTAGATATAGAATTACTATAATATTGTACAATGTCTAAGTAATTCGGTATTAACTAATTTGCAATCAACAAAGATTATCTAGGGATACCTGATCAAAATTAACGAAATATTGATAATTGAATAATAAATAAAATATGTCGATACAAAATTGTTAATTCAAGATTTAAAATAATATACCAAAGAAGCAAACTTAAAAGAAAATAAAAAACCGAATATCCTAAAAAATAACGTAATAATTTACTACAGCCTACTGATCAACTGATCATAATATTTGATCATTTTTTCAGTCAAAGCAATCAAGCAAACAAAAAATTTTTGAGCGTAAAGATAATAGACAAGTCAATGTAATTTAAAAAAACTCATCCATACTTAAAAAATATAGAATAAATAAAGAAAATTCTTTCGCGGATTATAAAAATAATATTGACGTGCTAAAGAAATTGCTTCAACAAAAAGTAATATAATGAAAAGTGTCTTGCGTGGTTGAAGAAATTTTAAACCTAAAGAAAAATTTTGAAAAAATATTTTATATTTAGATTTGATACGATTTTGTATTTGGGATTGTGGCTTGCGATGGAATTTTAAGAAAATTGTAAGATAAAAAATTTCTTACCAATACTACAAACCTTACAAAATAAGTGTTTGCTGAAAAAATTTTATATTTCTAATGCAAAAATTGAATTTAAAAAGCTCACCTCACCAAATTTACATGAAAATCGTGGTGTAATTTGACAAATACGATTGTATTAAATGCTATTCTAGGACATCTACAAGTAACGGAATAAAGTATGTAAATGAAGTACGAAAATATTCTCGCAATAATTTATATAAAAGGCATCAAAGTTTAATCTGTTGAAAAGTTATTTCAGTCGGAGACAAAATTTCACCTCGTCTTTAAATTGGATCCAAGATTCTGACTTAAAATGATCAGCCAAAGATTTTGCAAAGATAGATTGAAGTGGGGTAGAATTAAATTTTTAATGTATTTATAGATAGATATACGATTTTGACGTGTTTCCTGCTATAGTTTTTATGCTGTTGTTTTTTCTTGTTCTGCGCAATATGATACCCAAAGATAGAATTTGTTTATTTTTAAAAGATCCCCAATATTGTTTTTTCTTTAGAATAAATCTATTTTCTTAATTACTTATAACCTTTTTAAAATCAAGTTGCAAAATCGTTTTTATAATTTATTTAGTGCAATCAACTGTAACGGTTATTTTAAAAATGTGTTGCTAGTTAAATGTCAATCCTAACAATTTAGTAGGTTTTTAATTTTTAACTATTGGGGAATCCATGTTATAGTAATTTATTTGATGCTTTCGTTGTATTATTATTAAATATTATAGATGTATTCGTAGATTATTATTAGTTAAATTATTATACGAGATGAGAATATTTGAAATTGGCCTTTTGAAAATCGTGTGCTTGAACGGACTTCGTCCAATGATAAATAAAAGACTTGAATTGAAATTTTAGCGTTAATATTGCGTAAGTTTATAAAATAATGTTTATTTGAACAAGTATTCGATTGAAAACGTTATGTTCGTACAAGTATGTCAAGTCGTAGGTAGATTATTGACATTTCATTGAGTTCTAAATAAGGAAAATTGTAAATTGATCAGCATTAAATATGTGTTTTGCGAATATTTCGAGTGCTGTAATTTCTTTCTATTTCCTGAATTTCAATAATACTTGTTCAAATAAAACAATTATTATAATGATATAACGCGGCTTATCGTAGAAGTAATTTATTTATGTTAATTTTAATGTTTCGTACTTAATTTGTATCTACACTGATTCCTCCGTTGCATCGAAGATTTTTCGATATCAGCTGTATAGTGTTTAAATGGCAGGAGTGGTTTTAGTGGAATTTTCTTCTTAAATTTTCAGTCATCATCATCAAATTAATATTGTATGCAATGATAAAATTTATATTATTAAATTTATCGTGACGACATTTTCGAAATTTAATACTTAAAATGAAATGTTACTACAATTTTAGTACTTATTATTTCGTGGAGAATTTGCGGAATTCACATCTAAGCACAATAATAATTCATTTGATCTCAGCATAGTCATTGATTATGATATTGAAGATTTTTATGGAAACTTCGACTAGAACCAACTAGATGCGCACTAAGTCCTATGTTCCTATACCTATCGTTAGACAGATGAGTAGACGAGAATATGGTCCTATGTTTTTATGTTTTATTTTCGTTAATGATTTGTCTTCGTGAACGAGCCTCATTTAATTTTTATTTATTATTTTAATCAATTTAAGCAGGTGTTTAAAGTGTGTGGCTTATAAATAAGTCTTCAAATGGTTTGACATTTTGATACTTTTTGTTAAAAAAATATTAGATAGAAATTAAATGAGACCCTTTCGAAATCCATAAAGTGCCTATTAGTATAAACTATATACTTTAACATAGTTTTTAAGATCTTTCTATGATAGATAATAATATTATTATATTTGTATTTGTACTTATTATATTAAAAATCTTGTATATGTCACCGGAAGTCAAAATAAATCTTCCACTACCCGTAAGTAAGTACACCTCAGTAAGAGGCACGTAGAAAATATTACTATTTATTAACATTAACAACTAATGTAGAATTGTACGTGTTTTTAATTTTGACTGTGGTAATATTTTATCAAATTATAGCAATGTTGCCAACCTCTCAGTTCGAAAATCTACTAATATAGTAGAATTTAATATTACAACTGACTTCGGGTGACATAATAGGGAGATGATTATTGTATTATTAATACTATATTCAGTGTTGTATTCAGTATTACAGTGGTTACTTTCTGATTCAGTACTTAACTTAGATGATAAAATCGTCATAACTTCGTTTATGTATAATTACAGATACTAAATAAAATACATGTTGATAATAAAAAATAAACATTTTTATCAATTACAACATATGTAAATATACAGTCCCTCTATAGATGACACACTTTTATAGTGTGCAGTTTTAAAATTAAGATTCTTATAAGAAATACAATCTTATGGATTTTAATCTGCCATGCTTGATAATGTCCCAGTTTCTTTCGCATATTGAACATAATAATATATCCTATATAGGATTGCTTACTGAAATGGTGGTGAAATCTTAATTATAGGCGTAAAAAGCTCCGTCATACTAGTAAATAGTTAACAATAACGATTGTATGGTAGTACAATTTGTTTATCTGTGGTTCACTTACAAAACAAAAAAATCGTCAAATAACAGTCTTTACATAATAAAGTTTACCAATTTATTGGCAACCAATTTAATGTTTTATATTTAATTGTATGAAGGTATCTTTCAAAGGTGTTCGTTACAATAATAATATTTCATATTAAAAATACAGTGTATACATGTGTTAGTATTGCATCGTTAATATTTATATATTATAATTTTTGATTATGTTTAGTACATATTTAATTGTAATGAATAGGTTTGTTTATTTTAAACCTGTTGTAGGATGATGTTAGCACTTCATGCCGTGTTTTCGCAATTGTTTGAGTGATTTGTTGACCAAATAGTAGTAATATAAAACAATAGAGAATAGTAAAGTGGACACGATGTTTATAGCATTAAATATTTACTGCACTTCTGTGCTACAGATTATAGATATGTATGACGTCACATTTGAATAATGGTAAATGATTGTTACTGTGTTTTTCTTGCTTCGAAATTTCAATAAATATAATTATTTTTAAAGCAGCGTTAAAATACTATTGGTCCAGGTCATTAGATAATTTAAAATTGTATTAAAATTTTCAATATCAAAAAATTTCAATTGAATAAACAATGTGTCCCTTTCCTATTTAAAATTGTCTCCTAGTTAAATTTGAAATGCTTGAGTTGCTTGAAGTTCGTAAAAACATTTTGAAACGATTGCAAAGCACCTTTTCCATCCAATAATAATGTTAATCTACCTATATATGTATACTATGTGTACATGTCCGCCCGACGATTGAAATTATTATGTAAATGCATACTGTATCTGTTCTTTATAATGCCAGTTATTGAAATAAATATATTATTTAATGCGATACCTACTGTTTTGCTTTCTAATGCCTACTCCGTGAACTAACAAATTGTTGTAACATAAAAAAACCTTGTTTAATGCGATTTCTCAGAAATACAGTATTTTCTATAATAAGATTTTATCGTATAAATGTAACTACACATACTACATTGGCAGTAATACTAGTAGATCAAATATTAATTCCAAGAGATAATGTTAGTGACTGTACCAATAATTTTCGGTTTTAAATTATGGGTTACCACTACTTTCATGTGGTGAAATGGAAACCGATTAATATCAAACGTGATATTGGTCTTTACAGAACACGAAATTCCAAGGTGCATTTTTGCGGTAGGTTACTTTTATGCGTATGTATCAAAAATGCTAAATTTTTCTTTTGTCAATTAACAAATGAGTGAAAAAAAAACTTAATAAAATAATACAGTTGACATTTTAAATAAATTTAACCATTATGATTTCAAACATACTGAGCGGCTTTTCCTCGCTTTTTACTGTTAACTAAGCAACCCTCCCTCCCTGTAGGAAGCCAGGAAAAGAAACGCCCAGCTGTCAATTTGACAGCTCCAATCTTGCCAGCGCCTAAACCAAAAAAACTACTATATCAAACTTATTCTAAAGGGCCGTTTCTTTTCCTTGCTTGTTCCAGGTGTGAGGACGTCGACGGAAATAGTGACGCGACATTTTATAGACCATACGTTGGACCATGGAATACCGTTGAACATACACGCGAGACCACGCATCGTAGGACGGAGACCTAAGGCTATAGTCAACATAGAAACAGACGTGTTTCAAGAAAAATCCTATAAACAGTACTCATCTCAGCATTTACGAGACGCACTGATTGCTGTGAAGAAAGGGTATAGCGTGTATGCAGCTTCGAATAAGTACGGCGTGCCAAGGAAAACTCTTCGTAATTGGATGGAAAAATACGACATTAAGAGCCAATTTTCTAAAGGCAGACGCGGCACTCAAATATTGGATCCATTGGAAATATTGCAAGAGACCAGATCGGAGCCTTTTGAGAACCTGTGATGCTGAGAACATAAAGTAATTCTTCGCGCAACATAAATATATATCCTTGTAGTTATTGGTATTATGGGTTCAAAATTTTACGTAAAAAATTCACATATTGTAATGATTAAATTTTAAAAACTTACCTAATTGGAGAAAAATAACGATTACTGTTCATACTGTTTTTTTTTTATTATCAACATAATATTTACTGTGAAGAATCACTGTGTTTCATATGGGGCCTATTTTATACACGGAATTATAATTCGATTCCACATTTGACAAGAGCTAACGTCATTTTGTAAAAATAATGATACAACATATAACCTAATAGTGATGAACACAACAATCGGTGAATAATCGTTATGTTAATTTAGTTTAATAATTATTATGTTTATGTAATTAATGGTTAAAATTAATGATGTAGTTAAATTATAATGTTCGTGCGCCGATTATAGAATAAATGATCGATATTTATTTAAATAAATACACAACTACATATTGACTCCCGTACTTAAAGATGATGAGAATATTGAAAGAGAGTGGGGGGCGCTGTCACTTAGGGCCAACATGTTTTATTATTGTTTCATTTCTCATGTTCCTTCAACATCACATTTTTTT
>LGAG01000717.1:391325-402413 GCA_001278395.1 Lerema accius
ATTTCATTTTCGTATCGAATAATTTCGTAACGTCACTATTTATTACTTGTCATATCGTTGCAACACTGAAATTGTCAAATCTGGAATCGAATTAAAATTCCGACTATAACTTTCACGTTGTGCAAAAACTACTATACGACAGGCACCAACATTTGATGTTACAACCCAATAAATAACAGGTATTTTTTAAGAAATAAATATCTAAGCCTAGTGTTAAAGTTTTAGGTATGTTTGTACTTAATTATGCCAAAAAATATTTTTCATACCGTACTGTATTTAGAAAGTATCCCAAATGATAAAGATGTTTAGAGAATTATGTCCTTTATATTTTATTTTCGCTCCTTTTATTTTATGTATAGTTCTTCAGCGCACTGTAACTAAACCTTAAAGTATGTTTTTAGACCCGTTTCCCTTAATTTTAAACGTTAACTTAATTTAGTTTCGCAATTTTTTAGTTTATCTGGTTCTGCAATACAAAACAATTTAAAAATCTGTTACATTTTTATGGCTTCACCACAAAAAAATCTTGTGCTGGTTAGCAAGTTATCACATGGCATTATTTTTTTTTTTGGTCTCAGTTTTCAATGTTACCCGAGATGACTGTACTGTTCCGTACATTAAATTTTATTAATAATAATGTCGCTCACTTTTTTAAATAATCATATTTTATAATCCTTACTATGTGTATAGAGTATTTAAGAATATATAATTGGTGTCATCATAGTCTATAACATAAATATAATTAATTAAAATAGATTTAATGATTTCGTGGAAAGTAATGCATTTCTTTAGCATTTTTTTAGTTTAATTTTGTTGCGTCTATTTTAAATTACTACATCGTTAATAATTTAATATTATTTTGCATATGTATTTTTTTTAAAACAATGACTTCTTCATTTATTGATTTTAGGAAAATAATATGTATGAACACGTGATAATATCCAGGCAATAACTTTTATTATTTAATTAAATATTTTCATACAACTACATTATTTCTACTAATTTTCTAATTAATTTTGAATACAGTTAACATTATGTGCAATAAATATTGATCTACTGATCAATATTCTTATCAATCTAGTTTATAATTAAATTATTTTAAAATGGCCAGTTTAATTTAATTATACAATAATTATAAGTTCTTCGTAATAACAGCTTTATTTTAAGACAGGTATTTATATTTATTAAGGAAAATGTTATTGATTAATTTAAAGCAATTAAAATAATTAAAGAGTTACTATGTATTTGTGACTCTGTCCAATATTATTGAATAGAATTTGGTCGCATTCGAATTTTATAATTTATTGTGTAGTAGGTTTAAGAATCTATGGGCTATTAAAAAATGGCGCGAGAACGCGCTGACAAGTGACGAAATACTAAAAAAAAAGTAATTTTCACGGTCTGGTGTTAAGTGCGTTCTTATCGCATCATAAAAAAGATAAAAATAATTTAGTTATAAGTTTTAGTTCCTAATGAGCCAAAGTAGAATATATCCAAAGTTTTTATTTATTTTCACAAATTTTGTTAACTATTTCGTAAAAGTGTTTTATTTTAATTTTAAAGGCAAAGTACTTATGAGTCAATTTGTGTACTATAATGCCACTTTATTTTAATTATTTTATTTAAGTGTTATATTTATCGACTGCTTCAAATAACGTAGAAAGGTTTTCGATAAATAAATATGGAACTGTAGTAACGTGTATGTCTGTTTACGAAATATGGTAACAATATTGAATTTAATGTAATAATCCTTTTTATCCGTACCAAAAGGTAGATAACCTACCTACTTACAGTAGTGTTACCAGTTATAAAAATGTTTTAACGGTTAATTTAAATCAGAAATGTATTTTTAAACATTGCCTTAAAAATACATCTAAACTGTGTTGCAAATCGAATATACTTAAATAACGATTTATAATATTCTGGAAGTCACTAATAGATATAGACCGTCTTTATATTGTAATTTATGCTCTTCCATATTATGTGGAAAATGGCAATACTTTTGATATAAAATTACTAACCGCTCATACGAAGGAGAATATTGCTCATTATTTTAATTATAATGTAACCAGCAACCAGCCCTCGCTCCCGTACAAACTTTGCTAATCAGGGGTTAGAAAAATATCTATTAAAGTTTCTCTAATATACAGAAAGATTATATAAAAAGAATTAGTGTATGACCTTACTAAGTCTTCAACCTATCTTCATCACGAATTTCATCACAATCGGTATAACAATTAGGCCAGGATATGGTAACAGAAGTTTTTTTTAACTTGTCCTTTTAGCACGCAGTTTTAGGTTAATCTTGTGAAAGAAATCACACATTTTCATGTTATTCGCATTTTTCCAGTATTTTTTATTGATTTCATCACTTCAATATCACATAAATATGCACTATATGTTCCCAAAAACTGATTCGAACATGTTTTTGTTTCAAAAATGAGACGAGTTGAAAAAACGGACTGTAGCTACTTTCGTATTTGTAATATTAAGTAGTACGGATGATAAAATATTAAACAGATCCTTAATTAATTATTTATAACCGTTAATTTTCGATGATGTCTTTACGATTGCAGTTAAAATATCTAAAATGAATAAAACAAAAGACACTTATTATATTTTTACACGAACTTAGATTTTACACTGTCGTAATATTATCAATTCGTATTGAGAGCCATATTTATTGTGAGAAATAATTATAGATTTTATAGGCATAAAAATATTAGCATAGGTATATAGTATATACTATGTATTATACTAAGTGTAACAAGCATTTATTTATGTATATTCCAATGCCATAAATACATGGCTTTGATAAAATGTTATGGCTATTCTTTCAAATTGATTTAAATGATAACATTTATATTTCAAGTAAATATAAGATGGATTTTTGTTATGGCATGGTATGCATCAAAAGAAATTTACATACCTATTACTATTTATATTAATTATGACTACGTAACTATGTATTTCATTATCTAGATTTATTACAATATCCTCTGAAGATATAATGTCCTACATTTTGTTTCAATTACATAAATGACATTGGTATTCAATAATATTATAGGAACTTATAAATAACTATTATTGAACCAAATGAACTTTTATTAAAGGTGAAGTATTATTATTTTTCATTCTGTTTCATGTTTTAAATGTATACTTTAAAAGGACTGCGCCTTATAAATACAATGGAATGGCGATGGCGCCCGAATAGTTTATTAATCGTATATTAGGTACACTATTATATACCTACGGAGATAAAACAATTGTATGTAAAAACAATATGATGTAAGCGACAGCTGTACTAAATAATTTATGAAAAATAAATCTTTTGATCATATAGCAATTTGTTTTACTTCAAACATAATGTCGTCCCGTTAACAGATAAGTAATATGGACAATGTTGAATCTGCAACGGGTATATTATTTCATTTATCATACCTGTTTTTAATGAACTAAGTAATTACTAGATGTTTCGTCAATTTTATAGAAAAAAGGTAAGGCTATAAAAGTGTGTAAAGTGTTTGAACCAGTATAATTTTAGAAAAAGCAATAAAAAAAATCCGAAAAACAAAATACCCTGTGAGAGTCTTGCAGTGAAAAGGGCAAATAGAATAAAAATGATATAAATTATATACAATTATATTATTTATTATCGGAAGTGCTGATAGCCCGGCGGCCTATGTCGAGTGCAATTTCGGGCTAGGTCAGAAAATGGCCGGTGACAGCTAGCTAGTAGAAAAAATTTCTTGTAGCGCTTTCTTGCTTCAGAATACACGTTAAGCTGTTACTCCCGGTTAGTTAGATGATAGTCATTAAGCCATGCCGAACGCCTTCTAGTGGCATAAAAACTTCTGACAGTGCCACTAACACCTTCAATTATACCCAGTGAAGTAAGTTCTAGGCCTCCTTAGCTTGAGGTTAAAGCCAATAAATATTAGGTACGTTCCAGATTCGATTTTTGGATAACAGATTTTCGACGTTCAGTAATTTTTCAGTTACTTTAAGTAAATAATTATCTGCCTCCAGAATTCGCGATAGCTAACGTGCAGTGTCAATACGACAGTCCGTCAGACACAGAAGAAGAAAGACCCAGCATTCCTCAAGACCACACGTACGACACTCGAGACGAACCGCCTGCTTTTATTATTCATCAGCTCACCTCAGTAAGTTATTTTCTTTCTAGACCTTAGGTTCCACTAACTGCTTAGCGCTATCATAAATGTCTAATCAGTAAGCAGTCATTTCATAAAATTGCGTACGCCGACTACTTGAAACAGTCCGTCTTAGGCCAACTTAAACTTAACTTAAGTCGCCAGTAAGCGATTAGTCATGATTTAACAAACAAATCTATCAGAGTTTTTAATTTGTCCAATATATCAAAACTACATACGATCAAATTAGCACCTAAAAATACCTATAGTATCCATGAGTCGGCATAAAAAAGATTTTTGCATATTCAATACTTAAGTGGTTAAAATGCAGAAAGAGTATAGTTGTATACGATTACTGTTATTTTCTCTCTTTTTTTAATAGTGCTTCATCACCAGATTCACACCTGATTTTACGCGAATACATAGACAAAGTGGTAATGCGCACTAAATATCGTTTGTCCCTCCAAAATAGTATTATTTCGTTTGCTCTTGTCCTTAAAATCTGTTTAGGATTCACTGTACTTATAAGTGTAATATGTACCAGCCACGGTCTCCCTCGCAGTCGTCAGCCCCTCGGGGGCCGTTCGTGGAAGTGCGGCCCACTATCATGGCGCTCAGTCCAGACTGCGTGCCTGCTGTCAACGTCATACATGTTGGGGAGAGGCCGGTGAGATCTGATGTCTACTGTCTACCATTAATGTAGTGAGTGAGATTCGATTACAGATGGCGACACCAGTCTTGTTAAATGAAAAGTTATTTGGGAGGACGAATTCTGGTGTTGTTTATGGTTCTACCTTTATCGTAAATACGGGACTCTTAACCTAAATGGGGGCCCTGAGTGGTTAAAAAAAAACTTTTAAATGCACCGGAAATGAGGCTTGAATTTGTATATCGAGCTAAACTTAACAAAATTTTAAAAGAATAACCGATCCAGACACATATGTATATCAGGGACTTTAATTTGTTACTCCAAAAACAAAGCCACAATATTTCTGAATTAGTAGTAGTATCCCCTCAAAGGAGAACTGAAAAAAAGGTTTATGTATTAGCACAAAGACTTAGTAAAACTTTCGTAGTGATAAACCCATTCTTCAATAAAACTTAAAACAACTAATATTTAATTTCTGCAGTCTAACCAAATAATCCAGGCGCCGAGTGAGTGCAGTATGAACAAACGTATCCGACGGAGCGAGGTTGTTCTGCGGCAGGCGGCCGACTGCGTGTCGCGGGGACTCACCTTCCAGACCGTGTCCGAACAGTTCAATATACCCATCTCTACTATACGGTGAGACAAAACATTATGGCAATTTAAAAAAACTCTCTACTTTAAATAATTAAATAGACCGCAGGAGGGGCCGGCAATGCGCCATATAAAAAAAATATATACCCTGTGTCACTCTCATATTGCAGTGAACTTATGTTGAAATCCGTTAAGTCGTTTTGACTGTAGGTAGGGCTTGTTAAAGAAATGGGCATACCTACATCATACATACGTTAAAAAAAACATTATCCTTCTTCTAGGGCAGTCGGGTAAAAATATGTCAACTAGCATTGTTTATCTTAAGACATAAGTGTGATGTTACGAATTTTTATTTATTTCATGCAGAAGACATCATACAGCGTAACGTCAATTTGTTTTCAGATTTTTCATGGCTCGTAAAGGCATTTTGCCGCGGCGCCGACGAGGACGCAGTGCTCAAGTAAGTAAGCGCTATACACTATTACAACAATTCACATTATAATTATACGTGGTGTCCCAAAATGAATGGATAATCCTGAAATCCCAAATATTAGGTACAGCTATCAGTCGCTCTGAGAAAAAAAAATCCGATCAATGACCAAAATATGAAGATTCTGTAAAAAAAAACACTTTTTTTACCTTACTGTACTTTCATGTACACCACGACCACAGTTGTCTTTTTTTATTCCTTGCAGACATACCTAATAGAAATGCAGTCAACTGCATTTGTGTATTTATTTTTGTATTTTTCACGGAGTGGCCGATAGCTATACTATTTGGGATTTCAGGATTATCCATTCATTTTGGGACACCTTGTATATACCTAGTTTTGTTTAATATTTTTCATTAAAGACTTATAACACATATTAAAAACTCAACCGTGTTCAATTCAAACAGCCGAGTCAACCGATTCAGACGTGCAACAGTCCGGAGCAACTGCCAGTGTTCAACATGCAGCATTTTAAGTTGCCGGAGACGATCGGATTACGATCCGAGGACGACTCGACTACGGCTTGAATTGTGAGGGGAATCACTAACTAGACGTTGGGCAAACTCTCGAGTCCGCATTGGACAATTGAAAAATGACACAAACAAAATTTGCTTGTATCAAATGATATTTTATACTATAGATTAGGTTTTGTTGTTAGTAGATAACCTCAAATAATTTTCTGCGTACATTGCATGCGTCCTTATCGAATGTACGATCATTATTTGCCGTCTCGTTCTTATTCTAAAAAAAGAAATTGCGTCAAGCGTACTTATGACACAATTATCTGTAGTATAAAATATCATTGATTTGTATAATATCTTTACAAGCCTGCTTTTTATGTAACATTGGCAAAGCCCTTCTACTATTCAACGCGCATGCGTAAACTTTGCGTAATCTAGTAGCATAAATGCTCTAATTAATGTCGAAATCACACTTTTAAAATGTTATAACGGCATTTAAATTGATGTACATAAATTAGACTAAAACCATGTCTATATTGAAATATTCGTCAATAAAAGAATCTCAATAAATGTGGAGTAAACCTGATGTACGTACATGTCTAAAGTCAATGTTAGACTAAGCTTAAACTGAAAGTAGATTAAATAATCATTTTAGTATCTAACGGTTATAAGAAACAAACAGTATTATATACTCTTAACCCTGTAATGATAACTTTAAACGTACTAAATAGCATACAACACAAATAGCTTGACGTATCATTTAAGTAATATTATAAAACGTTATTGGATTTCCTATAGATTTGGTCGATCAACGGTACTAAGTATGTAGGTGTTATCAATTAAATTTTATTTCAAATTTAATTTTTTACCTTAACCAAGCGTCTTATTACCTACATTTGTTTATTAGTAATTCAATAATGTTTGTACCTAAATGAAATGCCTTGTATTATAAGATTGGCGAAATCGTACACATTTAAATTCGTTAAAACGCGGCTGTTGAACGATTTGCGAGCTGTAGCGTTATTTGTGTAACATATTTATTATAATAATAGGCTACATTTATATTTTGACGTAGTATACATCATATTGCAATAAACATGCCTTAAATATTATATTTTTTAACACATATAGACATATACCTACTAGGTACTCGTTCAACAGACATGATAATATTGGTAGTATTAAAAATAAACAATTAAGTATTTTCATGAAGACAGCAACCGACATATATTGCAATATATATTTTTACTAACCGAGTAGTATTAGTTGAATAGAAGCTGGAATATTTTAGTACTTTAGATAATAATATATAATTGCAGTAGGTATTTTTCAGTCTTGCGTTTAATGACTAACTTTAACATTATTTACCACCCTAGAAAGCTTTCTATTAAGAGTTCCCAACAATTTATTTCAACTGGTAACACATTAACAGTGATATATACAAACAAAACACAATGACAGTAGCGTTATCTATTATTGCCTTACAAAATGTTGCTACTTAGTTTTTTCATACATTACATCTTTAGTGCCCTTTGGTAAATTCAATAAGATTCAGTAGTTATATAACTTGTAAATATTATATTATGCGTAGAATCATTAGATTGTATTGCCAGTGTTAGTATTATTTACGCATATGTTTTTTATGTCCCATTTTTGCTATCTTTGCAGCTATGTACAAAAATGTACCTACACTTTTTAAGTACGTAATAACTAAAATGACGTAGACAAGCTTTGTCTTATTATAATATTAAGTTTAATTTTAATTTTATTTTTGTATACATTTACAATTAACTGGCAATACATGTATTGCTTAAAATGTGTATTTTTAAACAGGAATGCATTTGTAATAAATAAAATAAATGAATGTGATTATTCTATGATAGAAACATGTTAATTTAACAAAAATGTATTTCGATATTTTGACACAAAATAGAAAGTATTATAGACGGTCGTAGACCTTTTTAATTAATATCAATTAGGTATAAAGTTAATAATTACTTTAATTTTTAAGTTTTGAAAAATTTTGTGATTTAATTATTTTATTGATAGTTACAAATTAATCTTAGTGTTATACTGGCACTTAGTTTCATACTGTTTTAATTTTGAATCAGTAAAATAAAAAAGCAAGGTTGAATCTTGGCAGCTTACTTTTAACTATTTTTAGGTACCTAATATATTTCTTAGTACTTTTATTGATGTAAAATTGATAAATTCCTACCAAGCTGAATTATATAAATCTATTATCCCACATAAGTATCCTCTAAAGTGTCTCAATTGAAATCAGTGAACTTTTTTTATCATTATAGTTTCAAATCACGGCAGGCATGACCACTTTTGATACGCCTTTACAAAGTTATAAAAACTGTTATGTAAAGAAGGTGAGTCAAATAATGTACTTTTTAATTATTGCATTTTATTACGAACACAAATAATAAAAATATTAAGAAATATTAAAATCCCACTTGATTTAATTGACAGTATTATTTTTGAACAAAATCTGTTTAAGTTTCCTATGATAATTTGTTAAGATTCGTTGTAAGTTATATTTTTAAGTTTGATTTAGTTTTTGAAGTTGGATTCTGTATTTAAGTGAAATGAGCCATGTCTTTAAGCTTTTAAAAACCTATTAGTTATATGTTTTTTAATATACAAGTACTTTTTTTAATCGATCTGATACTTACGTAAAATTTTCGCTTTTAATAGTCTCGAAATATTTTAACTTTTTACATGTTGCATATTTTTTGTTTTTTTTTTTACAAAGTTTGTTACACTGAAAAATACTTGTTAATGTGTAAACTAGGTACCCTTATTGTAAACAGCAATTTAATTACCTTTTATTAATTATTTCATTGATTGTTTAGCTTCAGGAATAAAATATACCTACCTATCTGGAATAATTGTAAATTTAAAACTTCAAAAATGAAAAATAACCGATTGCGTACCTACCGATACGTCGCAAAAAGGCACCGGAAGGTACATTCAAACTAAATAACTGGTTTCTATTAACAATGCATCCCTTCGATATTTAAAATGATTTTTTAACGTTATTCTTGATTTGTTAAACTTTTGTGTCTTAAAACTTCATAAAGTGACTTTGTTCTCTTTTGTTTTTTAATGTTTTAGATATGCAATGTAAATATCTATAGGACACCAGGACAAATTTGATCACTGGCCATTGGTGTTTTCTACCCGACTTAAGATTAGATTAAAAATTAACAAAATGCAAAAATGTCTCTTTCAGCAAAACGAAAATGTCACAAAACTTCATAAATATCTGTTTCACATTTGCTAAAAATCTATAACGAAGGTAATCAATAGTTTGTTCCTTATTAACGAACGGATATTAAAATAAAATAATGGTATTCACTTTTTAAACACCTCGTGGCCAGATTTACCCTGGCTGACCTAATAAAAAGAGGGATAAAATCATAAACGTAGTTTTAAGTGTGTGTTCTGAAAATCTTTTCAGAAAAGCAGCCTTATGATAATGTTATAGCGTATAAAGTTGATCAGAAACTAGTTTTGCAATGTATGAGTAGACGTGACAGTGTGTAGATACTATGATGTAATAAAGTATTTTGTGTAAGTTGTTTTCTAATTTAATTCTGCACCTTATTTTCATAGCTTTACGGCTTATAAATTACAAAAATATTCCTTTCTTACCTTAATACAGAGTAATGAATTGATTTTAAAGCAGACAGGTCACCTGTAATTTAGGGTTCACTACCGCCAATGGACACACTTCACCACACCGACATAGGTTTTTTGTAAGTAAAACAAAATTGCTTGGAGCAACTAAAGTTCATAGATGGATAAGCGGATGGCCTCAACCCATTAGACTATGGGTCAAAT
The DNA here is from genome assembly GCA_001278395.1 of Lerema accius. NCBI lineage: Eukaryota > Metazoa > Arthropoda > Insecta > Lepidoptera > Hesperiidae > Lerema > Lerema accius. Next base: position 401,523 of record LGAG01000717.1, read on the forward strand.
TAGAGCACAGCTCTCCTCTTACTTGGGAACACCTAGAACATTCTGCACCACGCTTCTCCAGTCCTGATTGGTGAAAGGTTAAAGTGTCGGAAGTTTTTATGTCGCCTAAAAGTTTCCGACATTGCTTAACGACTGGTATCTATTAGACAACTACACGCATTTCGCAGTACGAAGGTTCTCAAGAAATGTTTGCCTCAAGCGGTCACTCTTTCCAACAACACCCACAGTTGCTTAACTTCATCAATCACACAGAATCAAAGATAACCGCGTTTCTGAACACATTCCACACAAATGTAATTCAAAACATTTATCGAACTTGTAACCCGATCACAATTCAAAGCAACATTCTGATACTTTTGTAAACCAATTAACAACGCGGTAAACCTTCAAACACATAACAAGTGTAATCCAGTTACGACCGGATGTGTATCCGGAACCGGCACGATATCCCGGACGATGAAAGTTGTACTAAATGGGCATTGTCGTGTCTAATTACTAAACGTTTTCCTGGTCGTATATACCTACGATGGTTATTTAGAAACTTAGTTCATCCTACTACTACTATTTTACTAACAGGAACTACTAACTAACAATGCCCCCTATAGACCTACTCGAAGTTTACTACGATGTCCACGGGGGCAGGGGTTGATGGCACTGCCAGTTTATTTGCTAACTTAGCACCATAAAAAAACCTGTGAAGCAAATGAGGAGTTCAGGAATATGACGCTGTCTATTATTTAAAAAAAAATTAAAATTAAATAGATAATAATTAATTTATGCAGAATTAATAGTTGCAATGGTTGTAAAGAACATTGAAAAACCTTTTCGACATGATACTATTTATGCTTTTTGATTTGGCGATAGCAGAGTTAGTAGGGGCTCATAACGCCA
>LGAG01000717.1:402834-424419 GCA_001278395.1 Lerema accius
AGTACCATAAAAAACCTGTGAAGCAAATGAGGAGTTCAGGAATATGACGCTGTCTATTATTTCAAAAAACAAAATTAAAATTAAATAGATAAAAAATAATTTATGTAGAATTAATAATTGAAATGGTTGTAAAGAACATTGAAAAAACTTTTTGACATGATACTATTTATGCTTTTTGATTTGGCGATAGCAGAATTAGTAGGAGCTCATAAAGCCATAATATCTTAGCATACCTACATAACGATGGTAGGTATCTACAGTAGCGCTACAGCCTACAGTCAGCGGTATAGTTTAATATACTTATGACTTGGACCACCGTGCAAAACATCTAAAATAATAAATCACAAATCACAGATTATTCACGTTGGTCGCCGGAGGTCCATTTCCTGACAGGCCGGCGCCCACAGACACAATAAAGAGGACGTCCTTCCCGCGCTTTTGTTCCGGCGCCATTTCTTCTCGTCAGCCATATTTAATTGTTACTAGGGATGCGCGGGATGTACCTACCATTACCAGGGATGTCGGAAGTGCTCATCCGTTCTTAGTGTATGTGGATTGTAAGAACAAGGATAGTATAATCCTTTGGGCGAACCACTGAGCGCGCATAATTTAAGCATGTTTAACAAGCTCATGCGACACCGGGCAGATTTTTTTTTTTACTGTTTAGTTTTATGAGTTGACTGTATGTTTTTGAATGTATAAAAAAATGTTTCTTATACATATAACGCATATCTATCTACCTGATACTACACTTACCTATAACAATAAGTGCATGTTTTTTTTAATCTAGATACAGACCTAATAATCTATTATTATCTATTATTATAGGTAATCGTGAAAAACAAATACGTGCTCAAAACGTTTCAATGAAACTATGAAACTGAACTAAGTACCTAACTATAAATGTACCTATAATATTTTAGACACAAACTAAAATAGGTATTATCTCCTTTTCAATAACATCAGAAAGTTTACCTGAGAATTGTGTAAAAAATAGACGTATGAAGTCAAAAAATATATACAAAAAATTCAGCCGTCATATCTGCCACGTGGACGGAAGCTTACGCCAGCACCATTTTAGAAAAAAATAAATAACGCATGTGCGCATAATCCTTCTCGCGTTACTTACTAGCGTATCGCTTTTTTGTTGCGTTCATTGAAGCTCTTTAAAAAGTGTTTAGAAATTGTAATGAATCAAAATGATTAATTACGTATTTTCATATTTATTATTATGAAAACGTTATAGTACTAAAACCTCTTTAATATAAAAAGAAATTCAAAGACACAATTTAATATCTAGAGGTACCTAGATGAGGTCATGTTGCTTTCTTAGTTTTTTTTTCAACCTCTATAGATTTTAATTAAAGGTTAAAATGTTCTATTGATTTTTTTCTACAGGGGTTACCACAGGACATCCGTAAGTATAAAACATAGAATACGTTATTTTCTCCATGTTTCAAACATGAGCTACGCGTCAGGTGTAGTGCATCTGCCATTTTTTGTTCGTGCGAGCGTCAAGCCCTCACATCACGCCAAATTATGGCACTTAAATTACCTTACCTTAGCGGAAGTAACCAGTTTAAAAAATATTTGTCACATGAGTAATAGCCAAGATAAAAAAGGACTTGCAAGGACCAAGGCCGGACCTGGTGGGAGGCCTACCCGGGAATAAATAGGTAGGTACCTCCTTTCTACTTTAGTACATTCGGTAGTCAGTAAGTAAGACAGAACTTGTTGGGCCAAATGCATTGCTATTTCTTGCTTCGCTGGCTATAATTGATGACCCGTATAATGTAATGTTTACCTTGCCGGATTGCCGGTAAAGGAGTCCTGGGTTCGGTTCTCACCGACTTAAGTAAAGTATTTAGATATTTGTTCTTAGACTGAGTAAGTTTTCTATAGCCCTTACGATATAGGAAATTCTAGTGTGGGATTATATAATCACTTTACTTAATTATACATTTTGTTATAGGTAGATATTATTGTAATTTTTCTTTAGTAGGTACGTAATAAGAGATCGTCTTCGAACCAATTCAATACACCGCACATTTATGCGGATGGTATACCAAACACCACGTATCTAATCTCAAAATAAGCTGTCAATCTAATTCCGGCTTGATGCAAGATTCGAAATCTATTTAGAACCAATTGTATCCTTATTATTGTTGGTGGAATAAAAGAGTTTTTGCGATCAAATTCCCGCCATTTCCGTTCGGTGACATTTGTGTTTTTTCTTTTCTTTTTTGCAGCGGACGTGCGTCGGCACTGATCTTCTTAGGTACGCCCATTATTTTTTTGTGGTGGCATTATAATAAAATAGCGCCTAATTAGTCACGCAAGTGCAGATAATACGACATATTTTTTGCTTTTAAATTTTGATTTAAGTGTAAGTAGAAAATTGCATTTGATTTTGGTTTAGTACGTGAAACGACTTAATTTTTAAACTAGACGCCAATATAGGTCTATGTAACCTTTTGAAGATAAGTGGTAACTGCCGATTTTGGTCTAGGTACATTTTACTATCCACAACATTACTGGCCAATAAGAAAGCAATAATTTGCCGCATCTGTCAGACCTTATATAAGTCTAGGCTTTGTCTGCACTGTTTGAAAAAGATTGGAAACTCCTAGCCTAGGCAGTAGACATAGTTTATTTAATTAAATTGAGAACTTAGTCTTAGACTACAAACCCCGTTTTGTATTCCGAAACAAAACGACAGCAGTTCCGGCTGGTATGGTAATGGGTGGTCTTGATTGAAATCTAATAGTATTTTTATAGATCACGTTAGTCAAGTGGAGAAACTGGAAGGCATCTGCATCAGAAATTATGTTTTAAATGATGATAGGCGAAGGGGTTGCAGGCCCAATAAGAAATTAGAAAATTATTCAAAATGAGCTCTAAGGTTGTTATTTCCTTCTTTCTATTTACCTCTTTTATGGATTTTTTACCCTTCTAATATCTTACTTATGTTGTTACTTACTTACTTTTGAACCTTTATTATCACGATAATGCCAATAAATATTAAATAAGTTCAATATAAACTTTTACCTGCCTACGGCCTATGATGTATGTTTCTCAACAGGTTACCTACGTGATTCCTTAGTTCCTATTATGACAAAATTCTAAATTCAAAATAAACATTTGTTTTTCTCAGACCGTTACTACTACGTGACAGAATCTACAAATACGCAGGAACCGGAAGGGTCGTTGTTGAGTCAAATCCGCACTTTATTGTCCGCACCGGAAGGCCGGACAGGATGGGGTGTGTAAACATGTTTGTAAAATCTTTACAATTTAATATTGATGTTAGAACCCTCCGGAGTATTGTAAAGAAGTTTATAGCTATTACTTAAGTCGCTTCCCGCCGTTTTGTCTGTGGGAGGAATTTAGGCGGAAGACTCTTTCCTTCGCCTTTGTTACGATGTCCGGCCATTATTGTTATAGAAGTACCCACGTAGGCGCGGAGACGTTAATCAAAATATTTTCTGTTGATTCTAAGTCATTTTTTTTTTTATAAAAATATATTCACCCCGTAATTTGCTGTTCCTAAATGTACTAAAAATTATAGTAAACGAATATTCGTTGTAAATTAAAGTCTATAAAATCTCATGACTAAATAATAATGATGATGAATTAAAATGATGAAACTGGTTGTAATCCTAAGTACCTAGGTACCTATGTTTTTACATTGATAAAACACGGTGACGTTGTAACGTAGTTTTACATTATGGTTACCTTTAAAAATATGATGAATTGAGATAATTTCTTAAAACTATCAACAAAACAAAAGATTATAACGAGACGAAAGGAAGACGCAATAAATTCCATTTTAGCAGACACGCAGACGCCATTACAAAAGATCAGTAAACGGAACCGGAAGTCTGTTGTAAACGCATGGACGCTAGGCAACCGAGATTGTAAAAGTTACTTTTTATAACTTCCGTTAAATGATTAGTTTTATGATTCTGTGGTTAAATTTCCTTTGGTACCTTTATTAATTTAAATTAAATGTTTAAAATAGTTACGATCATGTACGACCATTACGTAGCAAAATTTAACAATATCTACTTTATTTGCGTTTTTTTTTAAATACCTACCCAGGGATGATTGCACAATGTGCTTGTCTTTGTTTTAACTTCAATGGAAAAAAAATAGTAGTCACTTAAACTGCATGACAATGAGAACGTCTTTATTAAAACGGTCTATTTTCACGTATCTGAATTAAAATTATAACTATTTTTAATATAGGCTTGAACAAGGTTCCAATAAAATCGTATGAATATAATCAATCCCAATCTAATTAATATTTTACCATAATTATCTCCAAAAATATTTACGCCTGAGATATCAAATTACATTTTAATCACCGAAGAGCATTTTCCGGCTATAAATAAACCTAATTAGTTACTGCGAATTCGTCCGAAAAAAGGTCAACTAAAAGCGCCGTCCGCCATTAACGAAAATACATTTGCGCGGGAAACTAAAATAGCAACGGAAATGCGCCCCTAATTATCTACTACATCGTCTACATCTTGACTTGTTTCGAAAATTCTAAAATACTCTATTACAAATTAACACCTATTTCTAGAATATTTAGTTACATTTTACATATTCTTGTAAAATGCAGTTACGACATTTAAGATTCTAATACATATACGGAAACGATTAGTTTCAGGCACATGCTGACAGGCAGGATGCGAGTATACCATTATCGATTCTTAAAAACAAAACTTTGCATCTCTTTTACCCCTAACAAAAACAACAAAAGTGGGAACGTGACAGAAAACCACCAGCATCCGGCTACAAAACCGCGCAACGTGTGTTTGCAAATCTGCATCATGTATAAAAGAGCATAAGTTAAAATTAGTTACAATTAACTTTAAACGGTATTCCACTTCTATAAGATGTACTTTAGAGTATCACGAATACGCTATACCACGTTACGTCACTAGATTTTCCTGAACATCTTGCGTTCATTCATATTTCAATTTTGATACGTCAGACTTAACTTCATTTCATTCATTCTGGTTTCGACCGTCACAGGAGGCGGACGTCTCGTCACCCTACCTAGTAGCGGTAGTGAAAATCGATTCTACATTTTCACACCTTTTAAAATTAAGCGTGGACTTTTAGTGATACAGGATTTTAGTGGAAAAGTGAATAGTTTTAGGTATCCAAGGATATTCCTGCGGCTGACTGTTATAAATCTGCTATTGGTAAGCTACAATTTCTTTTTTTATACTTATTTAGAGATACATTATTTTAATTAAAGAGTTACTAAGATAATTTCAAATCGTATAAAATATAGGTACTTAGTACTCGAATAATATTCAGATAATTGTATCCGTAATCCGCACTAATTTGGTTAGTTTTTACTAGATAATACTTATCAAGTACTATACCTAATTTATCTTTTGCAAAAAATTGCTTAACCGAAACATAATTAAGGTATTATTCTTGTTTTTACAATAAATAAATACGATTACCGATGGGCTCCGTACTAAGTATAAATATAATATTAGATTCCTACATAGTAATGTTTATAACCGTTATAGTTATAGACTTAGAGACCAAAAGCAGAATGACAGAAATGATTTTAGTTATTTGTATCTACGTAAAATACAATATTTAATTTATTTATTTACTATGAATTATGTGCTTAGTTTCAATGCCGACACCATTACACATAGGTATTTCTGAAAACTAACTAAAAAATGTAAATCTTTTTTTTAATTCAGTATCTTTTTAGTAGTTTATGGGCACGATTTAATCATGTTGAAATCTCGTCGTCATGAAACGAAGGCAGAACAAAAATACTAATTGGATATAGATAATTATTTTTTGTGAAAATTGACACCTGAAGCAAGATTCAAGTTACAAGGTCTCAGTTGCGTTACTAGGTCAGCAATTGTTCGATGAAGTTACTTACCAACCGAATTATGAGCTAATAGTGCTTTCAAACGAATTAAATAGATGTCGACATGTTGTAAATATTACAATAGAAGCTGATTTACCCAGAGATAGTGAAATATTGTAAACATGAGGAAACCTACGATTTCTTCGTATTATTGTAGAATTTCTGAGAAGTATGCCGATCTGAACTTAATTACTTAGCCAGCTTAATAATGAATCCTAAAAAATAACACCTTTATACTTATCTTATACCTAGCTACTAATCTTTGAACCATATTTTGAACTAACCCTAAGTGTAGTCTGGTTTTTAGGTTTTTGAAGTCAGAGGCCGTTAAAGAATTACGTAACGCAATTTGTGGGTAGGTGGGTGTATTGCAAAATGTTATGATGCGTTACATGCGCGGGAGGGGGTCTCAAAAATCTTCAAAAATTGCGTTACGTAATATTTGAACGCTCTCTCATTAAAAAAATCCAATGAGCAAATAAGGCGTTTTAGGGATGCCATCAGTTTTATTGCCGTTATGATAATAATATACTATTGGATAGAATAGAATCGAACCCAAAGCTTGACCTTATAAAGATTGACCTTATAGCTGATTAGGTCTAGGTCTAGTACGCCCTACTCAACTAACTACTAGGATGGGTCCAAATTAGTAACAAGTTTTTACTGTTTTTTAAGTTTTTTATAAATATGAAATGATAAATAAATATTATGAAATACTGTTGTTTTTCAAGAAAACAAATTGACTGTCATAAAATAATTTAGTTTAACTTTTGTTTGTAAATGCACTTACAATAAAACTCATATCATAGCGTTTATAGAATACATCATGTTTACACTCGTCGAATGAGCAAGATTTGTGATAAGATACTTGACGTCATTATTATATCCGTGTAAACAACCATTCTAAGTTGTTGTAAACATCATTGACTGGTAGTACCTAGGCAGGCTAGATCAAAAAAGGGATCATGATATTTTTTGTAATTATTATTATTACTTCAATGTTATTTACCATGATAGTTACATTATTAGGTACCTACTATGGTTTAAATTTTTTGTATTTCTCTTCATCGTAACTTGGCGAAGTCGATTCTAACTTTTTCCTTATCTTACTGGTAAAAAAAATCTACAAGCCCCATTACTTCTCTTTCCCATACTCAAGCCGGATTACAGTTGAAATTGCGAAGGAAATCGTTATCTGCCATTGTTTCGGCTTCCCGCTATTACGCCTTTCCCGCGCTCTCGCTGTTTCCGGTACTAACAATGGCGGGTACAGCTTCTTGTTATGTTATTGTAACGTCTTATTTAGAAATATTTTTGTAAGATAAGGATTTTCTTATAATGGGACCGTTGGTAGAGATTTCATCGTGAATTAAATTATATTGAATTACAGTAAGATTAATTACATTATCAAACCTGGAATATTTTGGCAAACACATCACTATTAAGTTTAGAATCGAAACTGTAGATTCATCTATCAAAATCAACTATCTATGGACGGTTTCAGTACGCATAACAATCGAGGAACTATTATGCCATTATTATACGTACTTTCAATATTACTGTAAAGTACTAACATCCTTCCATTGTATTTGAACATGAGTTTTTCATGTCATCCTCCAAATAATTATTTGCTTTGAGGCCTTTGGTATACCCACTAAGGTAGGTATATCGCATAATAGTGTAGACGCATTTTAATTTATTATCCTAATAATTAATTAACATCTGCCATTACCAATTTCCTATTTAACATAACAATGAGACGTTAAACGTTTCTATCGCGACAAATGAAAAAACGACAATGCGTTCCTTTTTCGAAACGGGCGGAAGTGTCGATTTCGATTATGGTACGTCCGCGCGCCGGTTTGGCGGGAAGACGGCGCGCGCGCTTCCGTCCAAATGACGTACTGTTTTTTTATTCATATTTTGAACAACATGACATGACATGTGTGGTCGAAATTCGAAATTGTAACAAATACTGATAAAAAATATAAAAAAAGTTGTTTCTTGCAAGTTGTTTCTTGCATGGCGAACTGTACTTTTTTATACCTGCACAAAAGAAAAATAGCAGGTTTCGGTTTAAAAAAAAGCCAGTTATTTCGGTCCTCTCTACTTCATATTGTATATTAGTAGTAGATTGGACTGAAAATTATATCGAAGCTGAGAAAATTTTCGTTCAACCTTGACCTGACTCGCAACTGCAGAAAATATTCGTAAGCAATATTTTACCCTGAATCCGAAAATATTTAAGTGATTAATTTCTTTGAAGTTACCATTGAAAGAATATCTTTAGCAGGGCCTTGGCAAGGCTGTTACTAAATTAGAAAAGTTTTAATTTTATTTTTGCAATACAATATTTAAGCAATACCATACATAATAGAAGTACAATCTCTATTACTAACATTGCTCTAAATATTTTGCTTTTAGTAACAATTATGTAAGAATCAATATAAGTTGAACTAGGTATTTAATTTAAAAAAAACTAGTTTTCCTCAGACAAATCAATTACATCAAAGCTTTGTAAAGATCTATTGTATTTCTTGCGCCGCTATGACGTTAGTATTTGTAACGGAGTTGTCGTTACCTTCCGTAACGACGGGTCAGCCGTTAACAATAGGTACCTTTTTAATAAAATATAAACTAGATAACATTCAAGTCATTGTGTATTTAGATTAAGTTGTCAGATTCGTCAAATTACTTCTTTTGTGCAACGCCGCTTAGGCAAGCTGCTGAAAATGATCTAGTTTTTTTTTTACTTAATTGATAATATTGTCTGGATTAGGGTACGTAGATTGGGGACAGATTTATTTATTGATTCTATAACCTAACCAAACCTAATCCTTAGTATTGGCTGGCTTCTATTTAATTTGGGACTCTTTGCCAAGAGAACTGAATGAATTAAAAATTGTATAAACGTAATTTAAAGCATAATTTTATTTAAAAGTAACAAACATTATGTTTCCATACATATTATAATAAACGCAGCAGCTGTAAATGTAAAATTACCACTAAATAGAATTCTATTATAAGTAACCACCTCTATTTTTATCAGTACCTACAATAATCATTTACCCGTTCCCACTAAAATTAAATAACCTTTACATAATGATAGATTCGGAAGTCACACAAAAATCGGGAAATGAGTACGAATGAAAAGAAATATTCAATACTGAACGGTTTGCCGCGGAAACTGCGTTCATTCAAATACCGCCATTGCCGGAAACCGGATGTGGGTCACGCGTCCGTACTAATGACGGATCAAAATGGCTACCATTATGCAATTATATGGAGGATGTTTTCTTTTATTGGCAAATTGTTGAGTTGTATGTTGTGGACTATGGAAGGATTTCAGTTTTGTAATGTTATCAATGACCGTACGCTACCTATAACGATTAAATGATTGCGAACCACATAATATTTTTTTTAATATCACTTGAGATAATGAAATAATTATATCGTCTTGCGGAACAGATTAATGCAGTGAATTTTATTTATTTTCATGAGTCATACGCACAATGGTACAAATAAAACATCGCAATAACCCAAGAACTTAATTTTACTGTCACCTAAATAATTTTCTACTCCAACTGAGAATCGAACCTTGAACTTGTTGTCAGCAGACAGTTTTATTATTATTACCAACTGTGATACGCTTAAGTATCTACTAGACAAAGCTTTTTCAAAGACTAAAGATAAATAATGTTAGCAGGTAATAAGTTTAATTTATTAGATTATTAAAAAACAATCTTACTGCTTTTTCTTCGACCTTGGACAAATAGACATTCAATTCAATCAACACAAAACGACTTCCTTGTGCACAAACAAAGGACACGAAATCTAATCCGCTATTTAGTGGTATTTTATCTGGTTTGAAGCCATCGTCATTATATCTACTTATTTGACATTTTTTAAACTTTTAAAATGTAGTCAAATTTTAAATATTTAATAGTTAAAAAAAAAATTTAAAACTCATACCCTTCGTAGTTAGTCCTAGTTAGTCTTTATAAAGACTAAAGAAATTGATAGGGGTATTCGTAAGTGATTTAAAATGAACTACTTTAAATCTAATTGGTCTGCATCATCATCATCAACAACGTCACGTCACGTATAAAGGAAGCATACCTACCCGTCATTGTTCAGCATAGAATAACATTATACTACGACTACTACTTTATTACACTGTGTGCATCTGTCTAACAGATAGGTCTATGATAAATATGCTGAATTCTAGTTCGGTAATCAGATAGTTATGCGAAATGTTTTGCGGTTTTTTAAATTAGTCTTTCAATACCATGAAAAATAGGTGAAATGAATAAACAGTAGTAGGTATCGTATTTAACACGACCAAATATCGGACCTTTACTCCGCACATGACGTCACTGTTGTAACATAGCACTATATTACAGGTCGTATTGTCATCCTACCCTCATCAACAATGCCGACCCAAGCTCGCTGCGACCGCGTGCCGCCGACAGATGGCGTGTGGGGCGCTATCGACCTACGAGTACTGCAGGAAGATGACTTGCCTCTTGGTTAGTATAGTATTAATGATATCGGAGATAAAGAATGGTATTTAAATATTTAACGTGAACAGGAATCGTTGATGACTAGTGTTTCTGAAGCTAAAGAGTTTGTTTGAACGTACTAATCTCAGGAACTACGGGACCGATTTGAAAAGTTCTTGTAGTGTAAGATAGTCCATTTATCGAGGAATATTCGTAACTTTAGATACGCTTAGATTAATAGGATAGGAGCAACAATACAAAATGTTTCAAAAACAGCAAAATTACGCGGGCGGAGCCGCCGGCGATTTCTAGTATGATATAAAACGTAATTCAGAGCAATAGACAACGTAATTATGAGTAATTTTGTTCCTAATTTTTTAATTTATCGAGGTTATTGCAGACAAGTACACGTAGGTACTTATAAGGAACAACATAGCTCACTGAATTCCGTCTATATTATTTAGACTCAGCGCAGTCTAATAACAAGAATTGATTTCATTCGTAATAGAATCCACTACACCTCTTACTATATACCAAGTGTTAAAGATTAATTTAATTCACAGATCCTCGAACCTGGGGCCGCGCAGAAGTAGGTGCGTGGGTGTCCCGTCGCGGGGGCCTCCCCGAACGGTTCCCCATGAACGGGAAGGCCCTCTGCCTCATGTCCAAAGACATGTTTGTCAGTCGAGTCCCGCGAGCCGGACATGTCTTGCACCAGGTTAGTAACTTGTGACAATAGATGGCGCTTATTACAGTTTTTTAATTTTAAAATGTGGGTAGATTGCGTCAAATGTTTTAAAGTGTTACAGCTCTTACTATATTAATGTAATTAAGCAGTATTTTATTTTTTGTTAATACGAACACTTAATAAAATAAATAAAAACTTATACCTAACTAGTGGACCCGCCCTCGCTTCGCTTCGGGAAACCTACGCCGAAACGAAAGTAAAAAAAGTAGCCTAAGTTACTCCTTGATATATCAGCTGTCTGCCAGTGAAAGTCCCGTCAAGATCGGTCCAGCCATTTCAGAGATTAGCCAGATCAAACAGACAGACAGACAAAAATTTTTTTAAATGTCATTTCGGTATGTGTATCGTGTATACATACGTATGCATTTAGTAAAAAGCGGTTATTTTAATATTACAAAAAAACACTTCAATTTTTTTTAGTAGTATAGATATAGATTGTTAACTCACAAAAAAAATGTATAATCTGCTTTTTAAAATAAATAAATACCAGTAACTTCGTTACTAATATGAGGAATTTAAAATTAATTTCAATTATTTTATTCGCAGGATTTCAGACGTCGGCTCGCAAAAGCACTAGCCCTCCAAGAACTTCTTGAAAAAATGGCGGCAAAATAAAGGCAACATACCAATAACTTTTAGAGTAATCGTAACAAAATGTGTTATTAATCCCAATGATTTTTATCTTGATCTATATAGAAGTCAAAGTATTAAGACAAAGAGTAGTATTAGGGTAGCTTTTGCACATTACGTCATTAATTTACTAACCCCGGCGCTAAAAGAGGGGTTAGTATTGTATGATCTCCAAAGAATGTACTGTTTTTGATTCGTTTTTTAATTTCAAAGCTGACATGTTCGTGATGAATATCTTAACCACTATTGTTTTTTTATATATATTTTTATGAATTATCTGCTATTGAAATATTAATTGCACCGGTTTCATTGTAACATTTAATTTGTTTTAACTTCAACCCTGAGATTAGATTACGTTCCTTATGGATGTTAATTTTAAACATTTTTTTTGTAGTTTCCAAAATTCATTCAAACCTTAAGTTTTAATTTAACACGCTATTAATGTAGTGTTCAGTTAACAATAATGTTCCTATTGATCATTTTATCACCGGAGTTAAATAGTTTTTAATTTGTATATTTTGATTTAATTTTTAAGTTTTTTTTCTGTAGATTAGTAACCAGTTAAGTTTGTTTCTAAGTATTGACTATGATTTTTGAATCGTTTATAACGTAATTTGCTGTCTATATAAACTGAATTTTACTGCAGACATAAATTGATAAACAAAAGCACAATTCGAGTAACTCCTGGGTACCTAACTGACGTCTATTACACCCGCAGGGGTAGATCAGCTATTTTACAGGTGTAATGAAGGAAATAAATATCAAAATTGTAAAAAAAATATGGAAAAAAGTTACTTGTAACTTGTATTGTTTCTTCTTTGATACAATCAATTTTCCTCATAGGTAACAGGGGTAACTGAAATAACTTCATCATTAGAAGCAATAACTTCTTACTATACTCTTTCACATTTTTAAATGACGTACAAAAAAAACTTATTTCTAAAAAAATCTTACATGATAAATTATTGTAAGTATATTTTCGCATTACATTTATAAGTAGGTACATTCCTAACGCTTTTAGTTTACGTATGTTTGCTACTATTAAAATTGTTATTTAATTTTCTTAATCATAGTTAATGGTAATTATCAGTATTATTGATACCAATTTATCTTTGTTAAAATGCTTGGAATATGTTATACTGAGGTTAGTTATACTTAATTTCAGTTGTTATGTAGCAAATTCCGGTTTATTTACACCTTAAGGTTTCGAAGTTAAATTAAAACAACATCTCACACATTTTCATAATTATTGCTGTATGGAATTAATCGAATTTGTTTGAATAATCTTTGTAGAAATCATCAATATCTATAGGATTGTAATGTTAATAATATAGTACTTATCTAAGTACATAAATATTTTATTTTTAAGGTGAAAATACTTTAATACTGATTTTCCACCTTCAATGTCATTTTACATAATGAAATAATGTAATTATTCAAAAGAACATCTTAATCTGCTAAGCAACTAAGCTATAAAACATGAGGCTGTTCACATTCTCTATGAAACAGTGAATAAAAAATGTACTTTAATTTTCTATAAATAAAGTGAATTGTCTTTTTTATGTAATTTGTACTTTAAACGTTGTAATTGTAATTTAGGATTTCTAGTCACGTCAGGGTGTAAATAAAGACATTGTAGATAAAAAATAGTTTTATTTTTAGATTCTATTTTTTAAGTGCTATTTCTGTTGATTACTTTGTGCTGTGTCAATTTGTTTCAACACTAGCCTAAGAATTAATCTCAAAGATTTAATGACAGACCTCCACACTGACTTGAAAAATTGATAATGAAAAAAGTATTATCTGTAAGTACCTATGTATGTATAGGTCCTGGGAGAAATGCTTCAGGAGTAAACCGACAATTATAGGGTATTTGAGAGATGAAATAATAAACAAAATATCTAAAACATTAAAACTTTATTTTACTGGCTTATCACTAACAATGGTAAGGCATTTGAAGGCTGGACGTCTTTTGTACTTTAACAATAAAACTCAATGAAAATTCTGCGAAATTTTGTCCCCTATAAAATAAAGCCGCCCTTACATTACACGATTGCTGCGACCTGTTTGTCCCGTTGTCACATTAACTAGACATTTCCTAAACTATTTCGCATACGTAACTTAAAAAACCTACAATAATAAAATCATATAAAATAAGTACACATCATCAAAATATCGCAAAATTTCCATAAAACAGAAAAATCATCATTTAACTTTAATAGTTAAAGTTACATTAGATAATAATATTGTCCTTATGATAATATCGTACAGGTTGTATCTATTATGGCTGAACCAAGTCCTTGTATTACAAACACATTTTTAACTATTAAAATATAAAAACTTATTAAAACACAAGAGTTCTAGATTATATATTAGACTTATTGTTTGCTCAATTGGGAAACCACAACACAAAATATACAATCGAATATTATGTGAATTAATCAAAATAGGTAGAAAATCTTGAATTTTCCTATCAAAATATGTAAACATCTAAGGTAAACATATTGTTTTATGAGATATGAAAAATAAAATTGCATAAATAAGTAGTTAATGGGCTATTCAAAGTATTTTTATACAGATTTGAACCTATTTTTTCGGAAATGTAACAAATATCGATCAATAAAATTATATGACCATCAGAGCGCAATTTTCGGATACTGAAATTTAATCAACGTAAGACCAGCCAGCTGAATTTTATGTGCTCTTTTAATAAATTTTCTTTTTTAGATCAGTGACACAATAATAAACCCTACTTAAAATGTAATAAGAAATGAAATATATTTGAAATCACATAATTACGAGTGTCATTAAAATTGTTGATAAATGGTAAAAGATCGCTACACTATATTCTAAATTATGCATTTTAACGTATTGAACTAGAGAATACTTACTGAACCTAATTCTTATTCTTAGTTTTTGAAAATATAATTTGTGTGTCATTAATATTATCATTTCTACTATCAAACTCGTGTGATTATTAAGAGAACAAAACATTACCCTCCTACCAGCGGAGTCGGGTAATAAAATAAAGGCGTGTCGTACCTTCAAGCATTACCGTGTATAGATCGCCTTAGCAATTATTATATAGCTAATACAAAATATTTAATTCGCCCTTACGATGTTTGAATTTAATTTATAAATGATTTTATTTTATTCGAAACCATAATACGTTTGAAAAAAAATACTAACTTATATCACAAATATCAACATATATTTCATTCAGAGAAATAACGATAGAATAACTCCGTTTGTACAACAATTTAACTGATATGTAGATAATTATTGTTCCGAGACTATAACATCTAAACATTATATTTTTTTATTAATTAAGGCACCGCTCACACTTGTTTCCAGTGTCGGACACAACTTGCAGGATGGGACACTTACAAATGAGACCTACACTTTATGCTGACATCAAACAGACAGGGAACCGAACTCGTGGCGAATCCTTTATATCTTGTAATGTATAGCATCGCTTGATTCTAGTCACATAGATAAGCGGTTAAACTTTCTATATGACCATTTTCAAGCGATCTGATATAGTACAAAGTAAATACATTTCAACACACATTCAGATCCTGTCTGTTTGTTTTACAAGGGCTTTATAAACTCAAACAACTGACAGATATAGGTTGGATCTGTCCGACACTAAGAACCTTTGCGCAGTCGTCAAACCAAGTGTCAGTAAGGTATGAACTTGAAGAATAAACCGCGTTAATAAAATAAGATGATTAAATTCGCAACTTTAAGACAATGTAAATAATTACGCGTTCTATCCGACAAGTACTACACTATACTATACATACACTCAGCATACCATTTAGAATACATTTAAATTTAAATGCTTAACAAAACTATTCAGTGTTCTGTGCGTCAAGCTAATAGCTACCGACAAATTGTGATAATTTTGAACACAAAACCTATACTTGACACATCATAAATAGTTCTCTAACTGATTCGACTTTACTTTTCTTTTCGAAGAACAATTTAGAAGAGTCTATAGTCGATAATAAGATTCTAGATATTGATTAAGAGATTTTAATTAAGGCGCTTTATAAATGGTTATCCAATGAAGAACTGTGAAAGCTACATATTAAGACTAAATATATTGACAGTCTCCGACAAAGTTAGTAACATGTGATAAATAAGATGCTTACTAGAAATACGTCATTCTGTTTTCGAGCTGTCAAACACTGTATACACGTTTATTAAGCGCCTGAACAATTCAGACACTTTCTTCATTGAATTGTTGAAGTCATACAGTTAGAAGAACAATATACAAGATGTTTTTTTTATAATTATTATCGTTTGCAAACAGAATACGGCAGATCTTCGATACAATAGATAATGTTATTAAGGACCAACCTCGAAATTATTGTGATGGGATCTTAAAGACATTCTTTAATAAATAATTTTTCTTCACTATTCATACTTTTTTACGAATATTTTTCGTTACGAAAATAATGAAGTAGAAATACTCATTTATTTCTGAGGTCAGCCCTTAAAAATTACTCTACTTGTGGTTACAATAATTCAAGGTAATATTTACAATTGCCTAAACATTTCATATTAAAATACAGTTTTCGATTTGATTATACCGTGTTTTAATCATGATTTAATATGAACGATCAATATCTATCAAATGTGTCCAATTATCGTATTTACACGCTAAAGCCTACTTGGTCGGATTCGCATTAAATTTTTATGATATTATCATGATACTGTATTCATATTTCAATGAGTATTAAGCTATAGTACGTGTGACCAGTAGTATTTTTATAATATTTACGACTAAAGTAAATATACTGAATTGTAAGTATGGGGTTAGCAACTAAATAATTGCGGTTTTTTTAATTATCACGGTTTTATAAAACCCGCAATTACTTAATCATCAACCCTCTGATATAAAAAGATGGTTCGTTCACTGTATTTTAAAAAACGAAGCACTACCATAAAACAAAATCATATTTTCTTAAATCATTAAAACTAATGATATATAATGACGTGTATATCACTTACTTGATCACTTAAAATTTAATAACTTAATAACGCCATAAAAACTATATATATTTACACGTAATCACCACTGCTATGTTACAACATAATACATAAACATTAAAAGTTACAAACACTAAATGGTAGACATTTTACTCGGTATGGCAACACTGGACGAATCACAATTAACTAAAAACAGTGTAACAAAGTCAATAATATTACATTTTATACTATAGATATGTATGTACGTCCATAATAAACAAGTCAAATAAGTGTTCCATGCTACAATCCATTTTTTTCACTTGTCCTAATTTAGCACGCACTGTTACGTAAACTTTGTAACGGAAATAACACATTTTCATATTATTCCCACTATTCCAATAATTTTAAGTGATTTCTTCATTCTTCTTCTTAGAAAATATATCCTTTATATAGATCTTATAACTTTGTTACACTGTGTAAAAAGTAAAAACAAACCATTTTAATTGTGCAAAAAAACATATAGTGCGAATATTATTAAATTTACATATCGGCGACGTTAGCCGTTATTTCCAATTCCATTATTTCGAAGCCAATTCCAATCCGATTTTAAACTCGATTCTATATTCAAAATCTATTATTAGTAGAAAGTAATGTTAGTAATTGAACACAAAAACTGGACTATCTTAGATCATCTCTAACATCGATGTTAAATGTTAAAACTATTTCGATTATTTGCACTTAAATTAAGAACTGGGATTGAAATTGTAATCGAAAACATAATTACACTATTTTACTGTATTCGTAACTCATCTAATAATTTTACATGTTTGACTTAAGTAAATATCCATAAAATGTAAAATGTTTTTCTGATACCCGATGACCGAATGTAACAATAAGATAAAGAGTATACTTATTCTTCTCCATAACAAAACATTTTATTCCATAGTTATTATACAAGCTGCACAGGGATCTTTCAATTATTACGTAACTCAATTTTTGAACCTCTCCCCTCCCCCCATGTAACGCACTGTAACGTTTTCCAATACCTTCGCTCCTCTCCCTACACGTTACGTAACACACAAATGAGCATTTTTATCTAAAAATGTGGCCATTTTGCTGAGTAACAATCATATTTCCTTGGTTTTTTATGTAATAAAAATAATATTACGTAACGCGTTGTTCTGTCCCCCTCGCCCTTATGTAACGCATCATAACATTTTACAAGACCAACCGCTCCCCTAAATTGCTTTACGTAATACTTCAATGGCCCCATATTAAAAATAGCTCTTTAAATGAAGAAATTCACTTATCTATTCAATATAGTAATGATTTTATACATTACTTTTTTTGTCAACAATCGCGACGAACTATTTTCCTCTAAAATAATGGTGCATCCGCTACAACATACTTTTTGACCAAATATTTTAAGAATTTTTTGTATTTGTGGTTTATATTCGAAGAAGTTCCAATATTAACGCATAAAGTAACGTCACGGAATTCTATCAAGGTTTTGAATAAATCACGAATGGAAATCTGGTATTAAAAATACCAGGTTTTTCAAAACCCTTAATTAGACAAACTCCAGTGCAAAAAATAGTTTTTTTTTTGTCAAAAACAAATACTTATTTGTGTCAAAATAATAAAAATATCCATAAATTGAGTTCATTACGTAAAACTTAAAAATAATTGTTATACTGACACCGATTTGGATACTGAAATTGAAAATTGTAAAAATGTGCGCTTAATTTATACGGCAAGCTAGAAGTTGGCAAATGTAAGAACTTATTATAAAAATCAAATTGTTCTTAGTTATTATTAAAAAAGTTGTTCTTTGTTTTATTCTATTCATGAAGTATAAGAAAAAATTACATTCGAAAGTTGTGTAACATTTTTTGGATAAGCAATTGAATCTTAACATTGTTATTATTATTTTTCTCAATTTGTGGCAAGATAGACTATAACTTTTACAATATGTTTCTTTTACCAATGTTAAATGATCATATCAAACTCTAAGATATTGATCATTTTAGTTATTTCTTTTAAATAAATGTAGCAAAATTTCACATAAAACATAATGGTAATGAAACCATTCATCGAATTATTTGATATTTATTGATTTCGAATTGTTTTGGGCAATACTAAAAACTGCAAAGTGTAACGACAAATTTTTTAAGATCAAATTAATTCAGTCTTTTAGAAAAGTAATAAAAAAAAACCCAAAAAATAATATTCATCAATTTTAAACTAAAATAAATTTAGGTACGTTGTTCGTGACTTTATACTGACTGAAGTAATGTGTTAAAAGTGTAAATGTGCGTTGCAATTAACAAAAAGGTTGATAGATTATTTAAAATTAAATTTTCCGATTTATCAATAACTATTTCTGTGTTCATATCAGTGTTACTAAACATTTTGCGAAATAGGTTTTAAGATTGAGATATATTTGAAAGTAAGGTGTTGTGACAGTGCAAATATTATCAAAACATTGACAAAAGGTTCTGAAATATGTTTTTTATTTGTGAGTGTTACGAGTGCAAACGCATACTTAAATATAAGTGCACGTTTGTGTGCGTGTGTACACTGCTCCACTGTAGCCGCATGGTTCTATAACCTAGCGTTATCAACAACCTCGTTAACGGCGTTAACCCGCGTCATGTCATTGGCGTTAACGTCGCTGTCTATGGCCGGCAAGTTGTCTATGACCGAACTTATAGTTTCGTGCACATTCGAGTTCAAATCGTCCGTGACGCGGTCGTTAACGTCCGTTACGTTGCCGTTATCGTTAACGTTAGCGTTGACATCGACGCTAGTCGCTAACTCGTCGTAATTCGGCGGCATTTCCACGTTGGTCCTAGCTTCTTCGTCTACGTTAGGGGTACTAATGTCCCTATTCAACCCTTCCCTGCTCAAGTACTCCGGGGGCGGTCCGAATACTTTGTACCTCATGGCCTCCGTATAAGGCGGCGGCCTCACTTGAGTATCGGACAAAACCGGGCAATTTTCAAAATTGGCGCCCAACAACCTAATAGTTCTACCGTTAAGCGTGTACGTTTCGTTAGAATTGAGTCTAACGAAATCTAAATCATCGATATTAATCTCGGCTACGTTAGGAGTGTCCGGCCTGGGCTCCTCGGCTCGTCTCCCGAACCGGGGTAAACTGAATTGGAACCTACCTAGCTGCAGGGTCAGTGGACGTTGGGCCTGTTGACCGGTCAGATGACCCATGACCCGGTCGAGAGTGTTCCGTCTCATGGCTCTTCGTCTGAAGAACTCCACGGGTGTCCCCATGTAGTTGAGGTCTCGGCCGCAGGTACTAATGTCGGGGTTGGTGAAAAAGTTGAGATCGCAGTAGGTGGGGCTTCGGTAGTTCTCCAACGTTCGACTCCTGGTTGGTGTATTGGTCAACGAAGACGGACGGACGTCGGTCATTTCCACGTCGCAACACTGGGTTGGGACCTGAAATTAATGAACTGATATTAATTATTTCATACAACTGCATTAATTGGCAATAATTGGGCAATTGATACACAAGTAAATATTTTACTGCGTTCCTGCGATCAGCGATTATAAATATTAAGTGACTCTGACATATAATTTTCCGAGTGTCTTTTATAGTTGGCATCAAAATTTGTAAGACAGGTCAAGCTCAATCCCGTATATTATCAGTCATCAGTCGCTACGTTCAGTTATATAAACTCAAGTTATATATATAATTAGTGGACCCACCCTCGCTTCGCTTCGGTAAACCTATGCAGAAACGAAGGTAAAAAAAGTAGCCTAAGTTACTCCTTACTATATCAGCTATCCGCCAGTAAAAGTCCCGTCAAAATAGGTTCAGCCACTTTAGAGATTAGCCGGTTCAAACAGACAGACAGACAAAATTAAAAAAAAATGTTATTTTGGTACTTGTACCGTGTATGCATATATGCATTAAGTAAAAAGCGGTTATTTTAATATTACAAACAGACACTTCAATTTTGTATAGATGAGTGACTAACCTGTCTATATCTAGAAGAGAAGATAGCAGACAGCCTGGCGAGCCCGAAGCCGCTGCTGGGACAGGCCGGCGAGCCCGGCTCGGGCAGCTCTGTGCACGGAGACACATCCCCGGAGTGAGAATCACATGTCTGCAACTAACATTGTACGGGTTGTTTAGAGAAATCATTTAAGGGTGGATTTGATCAAATTTTGTTAA
The DNA here is from genome assembly GCA_001278395.1 of Lerema accius. Lineage (NCBI taxonomy): Eukaryota > Metazoa > Arthropoda > Insecta > Lepidoptera > Hesperiidae > Lerema > Lerema accius. The sequence continues at coordinate 423,804 of LGAG01000717.1, forward strand.
TTATCCTGCTAAGAAATTCTTTGTAATGTTATTTCTTGTTTTGTTTTAGTCTATGTTCTTTTTGGCGTTGTTCATAACACGTTTGGCCCAGGGGAAGTCCGAGAGTGGAGCTATGAATGTGTAGTGTTATTCATTATTTTATTTATTTAATATGATGCCACTATAAGTTAACAAAATAATAATAAATAGCTAGTTTACCTGTAAAGGCTGTCTCACTGGGCTGGACAAGGCGGTGGGTTCAAGTAGCCTGGTCGCCTCATATCTCGGTGGGTATCTGGCCTATAATGAAAAAAAACTCATTTAATATACAGCCAGTTATTACGTACCATTCAAAAGTTAACTAATCCGAGTCTAAGATACTCACAGAGTAGTGATGCGCCGTGGCCTGCCGCGCATGCGCATAGTCGCGTAGTGCTGCCCTCTTCATGTGCATCTTACACAACGCCGACACTAGCAGTACTACTGCTATCATGAATATTAGCGCGCACGCTGTGAATCACACCAATAATAAGTCAATTATACACATATGAATTAATGAAACTTAGGACGACATCTGTCGATCTACTCAGTTCAGTGAGACTAATAGGCGTCCAGACACTGCCCAGGAGACATTTAA
>LGAG01000717.1:454233-467723 GCA_001278395.1 Lerema accius
CGATGGGGACTTTTGACATTTTATTTGTAATGACATATTTAACATCTGTACCAATTTTCAGCTCTATGCGAATTATTCCTCAGTCAAATGCTAATTTGACTGGACTACCTGTTGAATAATAAACATTACTATACATACAATGTACTGTTTTCATTACTACACACAGTATTATTTCATTGTACCATAAGTAAGATACCTTAACAGTGTACTAAAGTACTACAATAAATGAGTTCATCTTTATTTTGCTTTAACAAAAAAATGTGTAATATTTAGTCGCATTGGTTATTGAATTTGAACAACTTGTCCGATTACTTATAGACAGTTGTAATGGTGCTAGTTTTGTTTTCAATCAATACCGTATATTCTTGTCTTGCATCAGGTAATAAATGAAAGAAAAACGAAAAACGATATCAAATTTATTATTTCGAGCTAACGGGCGGCCATTGTAAATGGACAGCGGATACGTCTAACGCGACGAGGTCGGTCCTAGCTCGCAGCGCAGTGGCCAGCGCTGGGGCAGTGCGGCCCAGCTCGCCACACACCCACTCCTTCACATACGTCCCCGCCGTCGTCTGTACCACCAGCCGAAATAGTTTAGGGTGCTCTGGAATAAATAAATAAATATAAAAAGAAAGAAAGAAAGTAAAATATATTTATTCCGCCATAAGCCCTCTTATTACATAAGAAACAATTAAAAAGAAGAAGACATTAAAAAATAATGTTATGCTAATAAATAATGTAATCTAAATTATGATTAAAAACTAGTATGGCGGAAAACGATCTGTGCAACTGCCATGTGTAGTCGTGCAGCTGTGCCAGACAATGTAGAGTGGCATACAAATAAAAGTAAAATATAAATTACCCGTTATCTTTAATGGAAAGGCAAAAAAACTAGTTATAAAAATTGGGAGGAGTACTGAAATAATAATAATTAATAATAAATTTTATTTACCAATAGATACAGTAGACATACACAAAGTATAATTACAGAGATACTGAAATGGTTTATAGAGATGTAAATTTTTAAGTTACAGATTATTTTAAACTAAATAAACAGTTTAATGAAATGGACATACATACATACATACGCTCGAAAAACAACCGTTCCTAGCGTATTCAATTAAGAACGCTTTTATGAAAATTCTGAAGTATTGCTCTTAAAAACGATGTTCGTAATTCACCTGGCACATTATAAGCTGATACAGCAATGATTCCCCTAGTCCTAGTCAATAGAGGGCGTCGATGTAGCACCCTAATAGGGGTCTTCTGAGTGATCTTGATCTGCCAAGGATCCCCTTCATCTGTGTTGCGGTACTCGTTGATACGTTTAATGTCGTCTTCTGTCACCGTGATGGGCGATTCTAGAGGCACCTAGAAATGTATATTTTTAATGAAATCGCATACAAATGATTTTATGTGTTTAAAGAATTTATTTTCATAAAGACTACAGTCACTTACATGAGAACTTCATATAACATAAAGTACAATCGTCCGTAAATATAATAATACAACATAAAACATAAATAATGCATATTATAAATAACCGCAACACATCGTTATAATAGCATTTTAGACATAATTCTCAGTTACGTATTGACTTAATTGCGTCTTGAACTCTTTCCAATTTTATGAAATGGAAATGGTAAATGGAAATGGAAATGGTAAATGAAAATGGTAAATGGTCCAATTAGTTTAATATCAATGCGATGCAATTTAACACAAATTTTCCTTACATCGTCATACTTGGAGTGAGTCAGCTTTATGCACAGCGCCTCATAGGTTTTGCTCTTAGTTTCCTCACCTTTCTTCAACTGGGTAAGATCATCTCTATAACAAGAAATATAAGTGATAATAACATGATTTCAGTTTCAGTATCAGGGACGATTCAGTGTTGTATACCAGTGGACCTGCCCTCGCTTCGCTTCGGGAAACCTATGTCGAGACGAAAGTAACAAAAATTAGCCTAAGTTACTCCGTATTACATCAGCTACCCGCCAGTGAAAGTCCCGTCAAAATCGGACCAGTCGTATCAGAGATAAGCCGGATCAAACAGACAGACAGACAGACAAAAATTTCAAAAAAAAATATTTTTGTACGTGTAGCGTGTATGCATTCGTATGGGTTTAGTAAAAAGCGGTTATTTTAATACACTTCAATTTTAAGGCACTTCAAGGCACTTCAATTTTATATAGTTGTATTTATAGAGTATAGATAATTTATACCTACTATTGCTTATGTTCCACTCACCTGTTTATAGGCACTATGGTCTTCACTATAACGTCTTGACTCCTGGAGATTTCCTCACAAGCTTTCGTCAGCTCCTCAGCTGTCAACTGCCTTCGAGGATCTGTTATCTAGATAGAAAAATACAAAAATATGAAGGTATATAAGGTAAGGTGGGCAAGAAATGTTATTGACGAGAGACCACGCCATAAAAAATGAACACAGGACCACCTAAATAACTACCGAAATAGTAATTAAATAAGTAAATAATTAATTTCTACTAAAGGTATGTACTTATAATAAGCCTGTTTATAAAATGAATATCCTATGCCACTCCCTCAATAGAAACGAATTAAATGACACCTCATAAGTTGAAATACATCGAATAAAATAGATAGACATACATACAATATACGATCAAAAAACAAAGCCCTTCTGACGCAATCGGATAAGAATATGCACAATGCAAACAGGATTATTATTAAAAAAAAAAAATATATATTTTTTAGTTAACCAAGTATAGTAAACAGATACCAGGGACACATAAAATAAAGGAGTGCTATAGTATCACCAGTCTACTCACCTCAATAGCAAAAGGCCGGCCGTCTCCGAGACACCTCACGTCAACATCCTCCCGGCCGGCTGACACAAACTTCAACCGTTGCTCTGTTTCCTCTGAACTGAATCTAATATACAATAATATTAGATCAAAACAAATTATATAAAAAAATTCAAAATCACATATAGGTTAGGTTAGGTTACATTTTATTACATTAGGTATCAATGATACACATATGCACGTAATTTTTTTAGGTACCCCGGTTTCGTAAAGTGCTTTAATATTGAGGAGAAGAGAGGGGTAAAAAACCCCTTACACATTAAAAAAAAATACAAACACTTGACAACAAAACCCAAAATTTAACGCCCACCCAATCCCAATGTTACGAATATTATTTATGTGTCGTAGCATAATAATAAGTATATTTAATCAATAAACTCACATCTGTTTATGTTATATTATAATTACATATATTACATGCATTAAATAAATAAAAACTTCGAACAGCTAATTCACAGTTAGTATCAATACGACCGCGTGTGCGTGCGCGCATCGTGTCAACATATCTATGTTTATCTCTACGAATGTGTGCGTAGTGTATTTACTTGTAAATATCCCCAATGGGTTTGAAGATGATCTCTTGGACGGAAGAGGGCAGCACCCGCCGCCCGTCCAGCACCCACGGCGACTGCGGGAGATTACGGCTTAGCTTTATGTACCTAGAAAGTATCACTTTTTATTTATTTTTCTATACTATGAAAGTAATATAGCAAACTATAAGCTGGGCCATTACAAACGTGCAAACTACGTCATCAATCATTTTATCATATCTCTCGTTCACACCTATAGGTATATCGGAACTCTCACTCCCACATTCCAGCGAGAGTTCCGATATACCTATAAGTGTGAACGAGAGACTGATATGATAAAATGATTGATGACGTAATCTGCACGTTTGTAATGGCTCTACTTATAGTAGTTTCACCAACACCTGTTGCCTATGGTTATCGTAATTAGTAGAAAATACCCTTCGAACGCTCACGCCAAACGCTAAAAATGTATGGGAATGACACAAACGACGCCATTTTTTTTTCGCGCCTAATAACATTCCCATACATTCTTAGATACTGTTTGGCGTGAGCATTTGAAAGAAAGGACATTTACCTATTAGGTTCTGGTAGTAATAGATGTTAGTGAGAATATTAGTTGTTTTTGATTCGTACTTACCGGCCCCCTAGATATATGGGGTTGTGGTTACAAACCACACTGACGCATTTAGCATGCGCAGTAGCGAGTGGTAACCCCCCGCCCGCCGCCCCTAACGATTCTAACGTTGCATTCTCCAAGGCCTGCCGAATAACATTATTACTGACTTCATTTAATTCTATTACACATATTTACGTATACGAATCAGCAAAAAAACTGAACGCGCTATCCTATTATTATTATTTTTTCACTTTTCGGTGTCGTTGGACCAGTTTTCGACTTACATTGTGGAGTATTATTTTAATTAGATACCGATAAAAAACTACTTTAATTTGTACGATGAAGTTAGGTAACTGACCTGTTCCACAGATCTCCTAGTGAACTCAGTTGTAAAGCGACGTCTCTGTTGGCTGCGAGTCTCAAACAACTTTGGTGAAACTGTTTTCAACATCTCCAGCTCCTGTGAAAACAACACATTAGAATAAATGGCTAGCCTAGTGGTATATGTTACAAAATAAAATTATCAGACGAAACGCGTTTTCAAATTCTAAAGTGGTATTTTAATGATAACCTTACTTTGGTGACCGATGACACTTGAGATCACTTTTGCTTAGAGTAATTTATTGTTTTTAAGTTCAAAAAAATGCTCATAGTCAAACAAGTTATACATACTATACACCACTTAAGTTCCAGGCTATCTAAATATCAAATTAAACTATAGGACCCATTATGTGCTCGAAATTGGACCATAACTCATTAAACTGTACAATACTCTTGACTTGTTTGATATCTCTAACTCGCTGATTTAAAAATCAACGTTAATTTGTTATAAAAGAAGCATCCCAGAATGGCATGTAATCAAATATTATGCGTTTTATTTGAAATTAGATCTATTTACAATGCATACAAAAACAAGTATCAAAAGTCTAATTTCAAAGTTACCTGTAAATCATCCGGATAATCATAGTTGAGGGTGATAAGCAGAGGTGATACAGCACCAGAGTCCAAAGATTTATTGATGTGATCAGCCATTTTGGTAGCAAATGACCACTTCCAACATTCCTTTATACCTGTCACAGTCCCTGAAAATACTAAGACTCTGTAATAATTATCTGTCTGTAATGTAGTATTAAGTTCATTTAGAAACTGTACAGGATATACACTAACAGTAAGGATAAATCAAGCTTTAAAATTATACATAAGGTTTGACAACCCATATGGTACAGTGGTTACCCAATGCCAAACTGCTATTTAGCAGGTTTTAAATTTAATTTCTGGCAAGGCAGAAATTTCAATGATGAATTAAATTTCTGTTCTCGGTCAGGTGTGTCTTGCTTATTTGTGTAATATCCATGGGACCCAAGACACAGAGAATCATAGTGTGATCATGTCTTAATAAAGATTAATAAAAATGTCAAATTCCAATTTATAATTTAGTACCCACCTTCATCATAACTTGGAAACTTATCATGTATTCTTAATATTATAGCTTTTTCCCTTAGAATAGTTGCAATGGGAGATGACAATGCACATGCAAATGTGCTGCATTCATATCTGAAACAGACATTTAACTTTATAAATAATATGCTTCAGTTTATAATAATATATTCTTTAAACATTGCAGGATGTATAGGACAGTCCTACAATGTAAAAAAAATATGATACATATTAACATGATAGATCTGCTCCGTATCACATCATGGTTTTGATATAGTATATTTTTTTAACTACTTAAAATAATACATACATACAAATAATGGAAACTGATGAACATATAGTATTCAAATAAACTAATAATAATACCCTTTTTTATCTAAGACTTCTTTAACGGATTCAAAAGTTTCTGCCCACAAGTCTTCCTGTAGCACTCCTAGGCAACTTGAACATACATTCAACTTGCTTCTTTTAGCTGGTGGAGAATCTGAGTCATTGGATTCATTTTCCTTTGCACCTTCCAGTGGACAATGAATATCATTTGAAGGCATTTTAGAAGAGGCTTCTCCATTTGTAGAGTTATTTGATTCTTTTGTACAGTCACTTGAATTTACTGCATTATTTTTGTGACCATTTTCTACAACAGTAGCACTATCTTCCGCTATGTTGTTTTCATCTTTAATTAAATCAGTGTCTATCTCTTTTGTATCATCTGCATCTTCAATAAAAGATATAACCTTATCTGATGAGTCCTGAAACTGAAAAAAAAAATACATTTTTTTTTTGTATAATGAGAATAGCAAGCAAGCTTCTATTTTCACCATCCCCTGTCACCAAAGGACATACGTGACAAACCTCGAATTGAACTGCCCGCTAATAACATTTCTATCAGTAGTAATCTGTCACAGCAGTACCTACATCAACTTAAGAAATTTGCAAGTTTATGTGACTTGGCTAGTTTAGCTAATGAGAATGTAATACTGTAGACGTACAAATGATCATTTAAAATAACAAATATCTCGCTACTAAAACCGTGAAATTCTTAATCCAAAACTGTTTTCTGTAATAAATTGTAGGGTGTTTGTATACAAACTTTTGCAATGATGTTCTTCGAATTCTCATAAGATTTTGGGTTCTTCACGCCTATAAATCGAAGACAACAAGCATCACAACATCCTAAGTCCTTACAAAATGTAACTATACCCTTTTTATTCATGTTTATTATTTATTAACTCGATTTCTGCTTATAAACACATGTGCAAGTAGTGACTAGTGAAGTGACGCTTGACAATAAAATAATTAATAATTACATGCATACAATGTATGTCAGTCAGATCAGACTGAACAGCTGATTGATTTTTTTAATGGTTTATGGCTTGGATGCGAGTCCTTTAAGCCAAACTGATTGTTTTGATTTATAGCCATAGAATATAAATTATAGAAATTCAGTACAACTATCTATGGTTTAATTTAATACGACTGGTATATTTAATCTGTGAATATGTTATAGTCAAAGGCCGATATGCAGTCTCTTCGCGAAATGACTGGTTTATTCTAGGTTTGACCAACGCCTTCGGGCCAACCCCAAAACTAATTCTAATTTCGGCCTTTGACTGATGTGTTTTTAGTCAAACCTAGAAGCTACTAAATTTTCAGTCAAACGCCGAAAGTGAAATAATCTGTTTTGGACTTTGCCTAGTCAATCCTAGAAACGACTGGTAGACACGATAAAACGTCGATTGAACCTAACACAACCTAACTATCATTTACTTTTAATTCTTTCGAGCTTTTACCACAATTTACTGTTTTGATTTGGAGTCACAATGGACGGATGGTTGGAGTCAGAATAAAATTTGTGGTACCATTATTATAATTTCAGGTGATAAAAGCAGGGGGGAGGGGGGGTCGCAGGCCCCCTACAAAGGGGGGCCTGCGGGGGGCGGAGCCCCCCGCCCATTAAGAGAGTTACAGTTACGAAACAGGCATTGAGCTTGGTTAGGTTAGTTAGGTTGCTGGTTTAATTCAAGAAAGAAGGAGGGATCCCGCGTGAGCGGGATCCCGGCGACATTTGTGACGGATGGTTCTAATTTCTCCATAATAATGATACACGAAAAATTTCACAAACGAAGACTTCCTCATACCTAATTGAGGTTTGACTGGTCAATCGGTCAAACCCCGATTTCATTAAATTAAGTTTTAACGTTTGCCTGATCAAATTCGCTTATCCTAGGTTTGACCAAAATACTTCAGTCAAAGGCCGAAAAATTTCATTTGTTTGGGCTTTGACTAAGGCTTAAAGTCAGAGCTGAGGATTGACTAGTCAAACCTAGGAGTGCCGGGACTTCGGCGTTTGACTATAACAAATACATGAAATTCAAATGTTGCCATACTAGGCAATCAAAAATGACTGTGTTTTGAAGTTTGGTGTCAAAAAATGACAAACATCAAAATAATCAAAATCAAATGGCTGCTGTCAAATCGGTGTTATTTATGTAATTCAAAATAATAAATTCTAAATTGTATTTAAATAATTGGTTTATTTGTTATTAAAAACATAAATAGATACTCAAAATGGGTACTGTACACGCAAAGGTAAGGAATATATAAAAATTTAGCTTTTATATAAATATTGACCCTCATAGGTTATTTTAAATTTATAGATAAAATTGAATTAATATTTTTAATAGGAAAAATACAAACTTTCTAACAATAAAAAGCGTGAGATAATGCCCAGTTTATTTTCAAAATTGTTTTATTTAAAAAATGTTTTTATAATATTTATGATATAATAAAATTAATACATACATAAATTTAGCTGAAAGTATGCTGAAGCATTCTACTGTAAATTCCCATAAAGCTTATATTGCACTTTTTCATTTGCACACTACACCAGCTTTGCAGAATGACAAGTAATACAGTAATCATTATTAAGAATTATTTTACGTAAAATTTTCTCCTTTTTGTTGTCCCCAGGCAGAACAAAATAGTGGTGACATCGGAGGTGGATTGTTTGAGATTGAAGAACCCTTAGAAATAGAGGAGACTATACCCAAACCTAGCATCAAGTTGAATGGAGTTAGGGTGAGAACATATCTTATTATTAGATATTAATTATTAATTATTTGGAATCTGCCAACTAGTCGACCATTTTACAACTACTTGGCTAGGTAGAAATGTATAAATCGTGAATTCATTTAAGTTATGTGTTTGCTATTTATATCAATACTATTTATATCAATATGAACATTTAGGCTAACTAGTGCGTTTCTGGGGTTTGCCCGTTCAGTAAAATTTTGGAAGCATAAAAGTACTAATAAAATTTTAACATAAGCATTCTTCTTAGCAATTAAATGTTGAATACTGTTACCAAGAACATCAGATCAATAATGCCATGTTTAAATTAATGTTGTAGAACCTTCATAACATGAAAATGATATCTATTAATATATCATGTGTTCTAGGCTCGTGTGGACCGAGTACATGTGGATGGTCTCAGTCGAACGAAAGATGATATCATACGAAACACAGTGGATGATCTCTTTCATGCCACCGATTTTGAAGATGTCATTGTCAGAGCTCATAAGGTGAGTTATGTATGTTTTTATGTAGTTTAAGAAGGACACAATAGTGTGCTTATTGAAAGACTTAACTCAAAAAGACGATTTTTAGGAAATCACATAAGAAAATCTTGCTATAAAAACTTATTGTACTTGTTGATAAATAAGTTATAAACTAAATTACAAATTACTTATAAATGTTATTATTTAAAATGTATGACATAAACAGTCTACTTTAGATGACAGTAAAGTTGTAGAAATCTGTACCTGTACCTAAATAAATTTTGACCTATCTCATAATAAGTCAGTGTTCCATTCAGCATGCAAAAAAATCTTACTTAGTTTTAAAATAAAAAACAAAGACATTCTTTTCTTGGTATATCCAGGTACGCCGTGCGCTAGATTCAATGGGTTGTTTCCGGGACATTGGCGTTTATATAGACGTGTCCAATGGACCAGGCTCTACGCCAGAGGGGCTTGAGGTAAGATTGATGATAAGATTCAATGAGATTGATTAAGGGTCACCACATATATTTTTAATATGACAGAAACCAAAAATTTACATTGTATACACTACTTAAGATTTGTATTTTTAAAGGTATTTTTGATGATCCCCTGTGTATGAAGTTCTTAGGCCACATAATGGTCTCCAATATGGCTATAAAAAAAAATATTAGCAGAGAAATGTGTGTTTGTGTGTTTTAGGTAACTTTTCAAGTGAAGGAATTGTCTCGAATAGTGGGAGGTATCAATACTACTGTCAGTGAGAATGAGGGGAATCTGGTGCTAGGTGAGTACTCACTATTTGTGCTACAGTTAGTAAATATACAATGTATGCACCTGACTTAATATATACAGTAGGTAAACTTTGTCCTTTAAACTGCATATTTTGACAAATATTTTAAAAGTAATGGTGACAATACTGCGCGCGCAGGTCTGTTGGTTTGGGGTTCGCGTCGGCGCAATTCTAATCAAAGCGTAAATTGAGGCGGTCTTTTAGTAAATAATATGTTACCATAAGCAAATACCAATATTTTTTGTGGGTGTTTTATTTATTTATTCCTTTGGAACATAGTTTATAAGGGCGAACCTAATGCCAAGTGGCATTCTCTAGCAGACACTACCAGTTGACCCCGGGTTAAATCGAATTTGTGAAGCAGGCAAAAAAGAAAAACAAAATAAAAATAAGTAAAGTTAAATGAAATAATTACTTTAGTGTGTAATTGTTGTTTGGGGCAGGTGTAAAGATGCCCAACGTGATGGGTCGTGGGGAGCGCTTGCAGGCAGAGTACAGCGTCGGCCATCGCAGCTCTTCCAACTTCAATGTGTGTGCTACTAAGCCGTATCCACACAAGCCCCTTGTACCTGTGTGAGTGATCATTCACCTTTATCTTTACACACTTTAACTATGGTACAGTCGGTTAATGTCCATCTGATTTACTCCCCTTTCGATAGTAATATAACCTATCGTTATTATAATTTCTCTTAGAAGTCAAGTCCACCATGACATAATAGTTAATTATCGAAGTCGTCATGAGATGAATACATTTTGAACATTGACTAAAAACAGTGGGAATAGTGACATAATACTGAGTTTTTAGTCAAATGCCCTTCCCTTCCACGCTCACGCCAAACGCCAACTTCAAAATGTATGGCATCAACGACGCAATCTTTTTTCGTAGCTAATGTCATTCCCATACATTTTGAAGATAACATTTGGCGTGAGCGTGGAAGGAAAGGGTATTTGGTTAGAGGCTCTGATCATATATTTTAAACATCCATGGTAACAAATATCCCACCAATAATAAGGTATTGTCATACCCCACCAATGTTATTAACGTATTGACATACCCCACCAATGTTAATGAAGTATTGTCATACCCCATTAACAAGGTATTGTCATGGTGTGTCAGGGTGTCAGTGACGGGGTACCAGCAGAACCACGAGTACCCGTGGTCGGGCTACCGGCTGCTGGACCGGGGGGTGCTGCTCGACCTCGCCTTTAGGACTTCGCCCTCGGTAATTACAATTTTGATTTCACAATACCTCAAGATATACTGAGTTTTCAGCGTACTATAAAGGTGCTTTATTAAGCTGAGTTGTATTAAGTGTTTAACTTAGGTAAAGAATATTGTGTGTCGAATTAGTGTTCATCAAATAGTCCTATTCCAAGTTCTGTAGAATCAATATAGAGTGAAATAATTGTCACCCAATAATACTTATTATGTTATTAAATCATTCAGTATCAATTTAAATCCAAATTGAATTAATCTTATCCGTGATATATTTGCAATGTTTTAAGATAGGTAATGTTATTACAGACAAAACACAATGTTCAATGGGAGGGCATGGTGCGGGACACGTCTGTGTTGAGCAAGACCACGAGCTTCCGGGTACGGGAGAGTAGTGGTGAGTGCTGGCCATTAGACTTCTTTTTTTTCAATTTACGATTTGATAAAAAGTCAGTAAATAATTATAATCTCAACTATCACCCAACTAATCTAAAAGCCCATTTACACTCTCGAAGAATCACAAGTCAGTATGAAGCTGTGAAGTAGTATATACCTCGTTTTTATCGTCGTGATTTAAAAAGTAAACAATCTTACAGTGTCTTTTTATTGTAATTATCGATTTAAAAATAAGACAGACACAAATTAAAAAAAATTAAAGAATAAAAAAAATTAATGTTAAAATAATTTTCTGTATAATTCTAAATATTTTTTTAAATTAATGAAATAAATAAAAGTAGTGCCAAGATTGTTTTCTTTTTAAATCACGAGGAAAAAAACGAGTTATAGGTACATTTGAACCTCGCAGGTCCTCAGATGAAGTCAGTGATCCGGCACATAGTGACGGTGGACCACCGCGACGAGCCGATCTTCCCGACGCGCGGCTCGTGGGTGCAGTTCACGAGCGAGCTGGCCGGGCTGGGCGGCGGCGTCGCCAACATCCGCACCGAGCTGCAGGCGCAGGCCAACAGGGAGGTCGTGCCCAGTGTGGTCAGTAACGTCAGCATCAGCGTCAACGTCAACCATGATGTCAGCGTCAACGTCAACCATGACGTCAGCGTCAGATATAGCGTCTGCTTCAACGTCAGCGAAGATTTATAGTTACCATTGGTCTTTTAACGTGACACGTGACGCATATACTTGACCGTCTACGTCATCTCCGAATCTCACGTGAAAAAAATAATTCCAAAACTTAGTAAAATGTATGGTAGGTACTTAAACGAAGGTACTTTTTTGAAGGCATCGAATTCGGCGTGAGCGTGGATGAAAAGGACATTTATCTATAGAGGCTGCATGTCAAAGTATGTTTGTCATGTATGTATGACATGTTTGTATGTGTATTATTATTATTTTAGGTGGCGCAGCTGTCGGGCGCGGTGGGCGTGCTGCACGACATGTTCGGGTCGGAGGTGCCGGAGCACTTCTTCCTGGGCGGTCCGTCCTCCATCCGCGGCTTCAGGCAGCGCGGCGTCGGCCCGCACAGCGACGGACACGCGGTCGGCGGAACGGTCTGTCAACTGTTGCTAACACTTTCATTATTCCGTTGAAGCATAATGTCGAGAGTAACAGTAGTTAAACTCATATTATGTGTTATGTGCTTCACTAGACGCTCTCGTTCACATACACTTCTGAATAAAAGCCGGAATCTGTGTCCTTGAACCGCGTCTATGTGTGCGTTGTTCGAGCGTGCTCACTATGAAAAGTACAAAGTAACTATACCTCGTTTTTTTCGTCGTGATATAAAAGGTAAACAATCTTACACTGTTTTTTTATTGTAATTATCGATTTAAAAATAACACAGACACAAATTAAAAAAAAAAAAACTAAAGAATAAACAGTAATTTAATGTAAAAATAAATTTCTGTATACTTCTAAATATTTTTTTAAATTAATGAAATAAATAAAAGTTGTGCCAAGATTGTTTACCTTTTATATCACGACGAAGAAAACGAGGTATACTGTTAGTGTCTTCTGTGGTTGAAGTATGTATTCTAGTGTAGTGACGTTGTGCAGGTGTACTGGGCCACGGCGCTGCACGTGTACGCGCCGCTGCCGTTCCAGCCGGGCAAGGGCGGGCTCGGCGAGCTATTCCGCTCACATTTCTTCTTCAACGCCGGCTGTCTGGCGCATCCTGGTATACACTACACTTACTCACATACGCTGATACATGTATAACGCTTGGTTATTTATACAGAGAAAAATATAAGTTATTAATAATGATCGGTGGAAAAATGGAATTTAGCAGAAAGACTGTCTGTTAACCTTATTGCTAAGAGAAAATTCTCTAATGCTTATTCGCAATAGGTTTGTATTTCAGTTGAGTGTAAGTTTTATTGTTCGTTACATTGACACCCGTCAAGTTTTTCAGACTGTAGTGCTTGCCTAAGAAATGGACATACATACATACATAAATACATACGCTCGAAAAACATAATGCTTTTTCTTTGATAGTAGCAATTAAAAATACATTGTTATCTATCAGAGGAGACAGGGTTAGCGGCG
>LGAG01000717.1:484241-521708 GCA_001278395.1 Lerema accius
CGTAAAAGGTATATTATAGTGCATCCAAGTAGATAGAGGCTATGTATTTTAGAATTGTTGAGGTGTTTTGGATGAATTGTTGGAGAATTCCTTTGAATCATAATTATGTATGTATATGGATGGATAGATAGGTAATAATATTTTCATTATATTATGAAACAATCAATTCAGTTTCATAATGAAATAGAATATCATAAATATAGTCACACAAAATACAGGGATTATTATTTTTATAGGAACAATAGGATTGATTTAAAAAGTAAGTGTTTAAGTTATTTACAATAAAAAAATAAATAAAAGTCAAGTACTGTAAAGTACTTAAAAGTTGTAAGTACATGCATATACATTATAAAAGTATCAATATAAAACGTCACTCACCCCTTTTGAAATGTGTGTCAGAGTGTACGCTGTCTACATCTGCTACTATTCGGGGACTGACTGCTTCACCTATAATACAATAGAACAGAACATTTAAGAATAGTGGTTCTTAACGCTTATGGAATAAGGACCATTTTACAAAATTACTTTTTACCCGGGGACTGATGCTTTTTTGTGGACTACTGGCTAAGAACTACTTATTTAGCACTTAGTACTAGTCTATTGAATAAAAAAATGAGATTTCAAGACGAAACCAATTTACTCTTATATCTCTTTAAACGTATAAACAAAATCAGAGTTAGAAAGAGGTGGATATATTCGCGACATTTCGGTCATATTTTTTAACTAACTGATTTCTACAGTGAAAAAATGTATTAAAATTCCACACATACATACCAGTGGTAGATGGCGAAGCTTGTGCCAACTCTTGAACGCAGGTAGGGGGCGCTGTCACCACGCGTAGTCGAGCCAGCGTGGGCCCAGCTGTGGGCAAACCCAACATTGAAAATCATGTGATGAGTATATTTTGTCTAAATTGCGTCATTATACTACGAATTCAAATTGTAAATTCAAAGTACTACATACCATATCATCATTATTATTTTTTTCAATTATTTGACATTAAGTTAGTTTTTAACCCAACAACGGTCCAGTACCAAGCATGAATTTCTACTCATAACTGCGATTTCGGATTGCATAGTAGCAAAAGGTTTGTGGTACTAGGCTATCACAACAGAGTAAGCACTCCTCATAACTCAGAAGGGAAACTCGGCCACGCTGCTGCAGTGTAGATTGTATAGCGGCAAGAAGTCTTAGTACCAGGCTATCATAAGAAAGTAAGAACTTACTGTCCGGCATAGGAACTCTCAGAAAACTAAATATATGATACTAGGATGGCCTCAACAACAGTGAACTACTGAGCAAAGGTTCTCTAACTGAGAAGGGTCAGAGCATACTCGGCCACGCTGCTCCAGTGCAGATTGCATAGTGGCAAGAAGTTTTAAGTACCAGGCTATCATAAGAGAGTAAGCACTCACCGCCCGGCATGGGCACTCGCTTGCACGGCGGCACGCTCTGTCGCTCCACGCGGTTGGTCGACGTCACCGCCGACGACAGGTTGCTGGTCTCCTGGTAACAACAATTAGCTATTACGAACAGAATACACTCTTCCTATGGCTCTTTTGAAGCCCAGTTTATTTTTACAGACATAAAGCGAAAAATTATGTACCTAGTACGTATGCTTACCGGCGAGTACGTATGCTTACGTGCAAGTACGTATGCTTACGTGTGAGTACGTATGTTAACTATTTTTTTTACTAACTTCAGGCTTTACATAAAATAAATGTTGAAATATTTTATACAAAGTTTTAAATAAAATATATGATGAACTAATATTACTCAGTTACAATAGATAATGAGTTAAGAGAACTTCAATTGTATGTACTGTTAACCTCTAACAAAACCTATGTTCGAAAGACTCTGTCATTTCGGTTCAATTTTTTATGGGATGGAGTCGAAACATGTATACGTACATATATTTAATTAATTATTACATAATCGGCTATTCAATTACATACATAGTTTTTGGTCCTGGTTTACCTTGGCGTGTCTATCAGGGGAAGGGGCGGGAGTGGTTCGAACTTCCGCTTCCTTGTCGGCCAGCATGGCCTTATCCGTGGCCGTGGTTGACTGTTGACAAAATGTATTGATTTAAAATAAGGACTACATATTCACAATGTTCAAATTACGCATAGGACGCGTCAAGCCGTTAGTTCCGTTTCGTAATATTAGATGACAGTCGTTAAGTCATTGGGCGGCATAAAAACATCCGACATTTGGGTTGGCGTTAACACCTCCGCTAATACGCACCGAGAAGAGTCCCGTGCCCAGTAGTGGGCTATTATTGTATTAAGGCCATCAGTAGTGTTAATGATATGAAAAACAATAGTCGTTGATCTCAGTCGCCTATAGCACATATTTATATTGTTTTTAATTATAACTGTCGATTAGTCGTAAGAAATTGTTTTGTACTTCTTTATATTAGGTCACTGCTATGACGAAATAAATGTGATCTTTGTTTTTTGACGTCAATACTTACGTATCCGTTGACGTGCGCGGCGTGCGGTGCGTGTCGCGGCGAGGCGGGCGTGGNGCGCTCCTTCTGAAGATTGGTCTGAGTGTCCGTCGCGACCGCCGTCGTCGCCTCAGTCTCCAGACGGCGACGAGCCTGCCGTACAAACAGGCGTAAATAGAAAAAAAAATACCCGAATGTTAAAAAGTTATTTTTAGTGGGCGTCTATGACACTCCCACAATGGGAACAGATTCAGTGACACCTCATAAGTATGATATCCTAGTATCAAGTTTGTCAAGTTTGAGGTATAGAGCATGCTACAGATGCGCTCAAAAAGCTTTCTTCATTCTAGCGCAGACGGGTGAAAAACATATAGCACTTTAACTATTCACATGTTTAAATTATACATGAAGTAAAACTCTATTTTCCAAGAACTAATTTAATTTTAAACTTACCCTCTCTGGTTGAGCGTCGGGCGAGGCAGCCAGCTCGGGCGCCGGTTGCAAGGCGACTCTCGCGCGGGCTGTTGGCGCCGACTGCAATAAAATCCAGTTTATACAACCCTAACAGATACTA
Organism: Lerema accius; assembly: GCA_001278395.1. Lineage (NCBI taxonomy): Eukaryota > Metazoa > Arthropoda > Insecta > Lepidoptera > Hesperiidae > Lerema > Lerema accius. The sequence continues at coordinate 487,268 of LGAG01000717.1, forward strand.
TTAGACCAAAACTATTCATAAACTTCCATCATTATTTAACTTGGTTCCATCAAAATACGATACTGCGTTTGATGGCCCCGCGCCATTTTTAGCAAACTCAACTTTAGATGTAATGAAGTATCAGCAAGTTGAAAGTAAATGTAGATCAGAATGTTTGAGAGCAGTAGTGGGGTTAGAAAACTGTAAGGTACTATAGAGTAGATAGGGATTATAACATTTGGTCATAGAGATGTAACATTTAGGCGTAACATTTTAGGGGCAGCGCATATTTTGGGGGCAGCGGTGGGATTAAAAATCTAGGAACAGGGGTGGTAATAGCTGATAACTAATGAAACTAGCTACAGATTCAGCGTAATTATCGAAATCAGATGGGTCCATGTAACTCGATAGATTCCACGATCAGAAATCCTACAAGAACATACTGCATGCACCTCCTTCTCCCAGTCGTAAGGGTCCGTGTCCCTGATCCCGCGGCGCTTGCAGCAGCGCTCCAGCAGCGACGCCAGCATGCTGTAGTCCGGAGTGTCTGCGTACTCCAGCTGCTGGACGTGCTCCAGGAACTGACGTAGTTCTGAGGGGAGATGCTTGAGGAGCAACCGGTGGTCGTATTTCTCCTTCATCAAGCCCACCTTTTGGAGAAAGTAAGAAAAGATTTTTTTTTAAGTCTTGTATACATAATGTTAAGGAGAAAATTATTTTTTTTATTTCACACGCAGCTTTTAGTTATGAAATGAATCTGATTAGTAAAAAAAGTAAATAAATTCTCATTAACTGGTTGAAACTACTTTTAACAGACCAATTTCATATACATACCGTGTTTCCGAACTTCAAGATTAGTAATGGAATCATTACCTAATTGACTCCAACGATTCAACACAAGTGGACATACATATACATACGCTCGAAAAAAATTACCCTTCTCGCGCAGCCGGGTCAAAATTTACACGAACCACGTACAAACCAACAGCAATAAGCACTTCCTGCTGTATGAATCATCGTATATTATTACCTGTTCCTTATCCTTGATCTTTCTCCACGGCAGCTGTCCGTTGACGAACTCCACCAGCATGTAGAACAGAGACCACAGGTCGTCGTGCCGCCCCATCTCCTTGTTCTTGTGCGCGTTGATCGATGCGTAGCGTACCGTACCTGGGAATAATGTGTAGTATAGTTAAGAGATTTTTTTTATCGACTTGAAGTACGTAATACAGTTAATTAGGACGGAGAGAAACAAATTTGATAAATTTTTTGTTAACTTTTTCAACAGGTAATGATTAAATTTGTATCAAATTACCATTCACTAACCTACGCTGATATAAATCTACCCCGTTGTCAAGTCTCCAAAAATCACCATTTAAGGTAAGTGCGTAAGGTAAAGTAAGTAAGTATATTACGATAAGCTAACCTCGGAAGCCGGCGGCGGCTCGCGGCGGCCGCACTTGTCCATTGCTGGTGGTGTACTGTCTGGCGAGACCGAAATCCAACATGTACACCCGACGACAATTCGATGGATGACGACCTATGCTGAAGTTACTCTGCAAAACGTTATATGAATTTCACTTCTACAATCATTTATTTTTTCACTCTCCTCCTATTTACAGGTCAATTCTAATAGTCTAAATGTTTATCTATAATATTTAACAAGGCAAAGCTATAGTATATATTATAAAACACTCACTGGTTTAATATCGCGATGTAGGAAGCCAACAGAGTGAATAGAATCGATCGCCTTTAAAATTTGAAGCCCCAATCTGTAAGAATGACACAAATAAAACTAGAGAAGTATTGCAAAATGCAACTGATTTAAAAATTATTTTAAAATTTTTACAATCACTTTTACGTTTGCGTACTAAACACAACTATAATCACGGCAGTTTATATTTTGATTACTATAAAACTCCGCATTTTCCTTCATACACTGTCTCCTATGAAGGTCTATCATTAAAAAAAAATGGCAGCAGTGGGAAACAATACTATTATAATTCAAGTGGCAATATCATTATAAATCAAGTGGCAGCGGTGGGATACAATACCTTAAAGTGGTACTAAGCGAGAATGCGCCGCGGGGTTGCGCGCGCCGCAACTCCGCGAGGTTCTTGCCCTGAAGCTGCATCACTACGTAGTTGAAGCGAGCGTTGCGCCCGCACCCTATGAACCGGCAGACATGCTCCTTGCCTGGCGTAAACATTATTTTAATATTATTATTAATTCACACAGTTTCTCTTAAAAACAATAATTTGTGCAATAGACCAGTGTGGTAGTGAATGTCGTTTAATTTATAGAATCTAACTAAGGACTTTTTTACAGTTTTTATCAAAGAACAAACATACTAATTTCTCAGTAACCCATTATGATCCATGATGATTAGTGAATCGTCGATATTCCTCAAGATGCAAAGTTTATCTCACTACAAAAAGTGAGACAAAGTGGAGTGAAAAAAAATACTATAACAAATGGGTCAGTTATATAAACACGTCTAGAGAGTTACAACGAATCAATATTACATATATCTTCCACTGTATAATTATTAAGATAGACCATACTTCATTTTTTATGGACTTGACTGACCTTGCAATTTCTTCAGCACGGCGACTTCCATCTTGAGCACCTGTTTGGGCTGGCGCGCCGACTCCACCTTGAGGGCCACCTGCTCCTGCGTCACCAGGTCCAGACCCTCGTAGATCTCTCCGAACCCACCTCCACCTATCTTCTTTACCACCTGGAGAAGATCACAAGCCCAACTAAGTGACTTTTGCTCTGGAATTATATAGGCAGTTCAATTACATATGGTTTAGAGAAACAGAAGAGTCATTATAAGTGTAAATATCTTGTGATATAGGGAATACATCGGAAGCTTTATGATCACATTTAGAAAATTCATTTGTAAACTTATGTTTTGTACAATTTTTTAATTTGTAACTTAAAGCGAATGTTTAATGTGCCGTATTTCAAGCACTCCAACTTCCTGTATTAACCTTTCTGTTTTCGCAGCCTACACACCGAAAAGTAGGATGGTTACTTGATTTAGCGGTATCTAAACAACTACGCTACTTTAGTATTGTACGTTAGAGGTAGTTGCTCGTATGTATGTATGTTACAAGTATAAGGAGGAGGCCACCTTCCATCTCTCCTTGACGACGTGTCCTGGCTGCAGCAGGTCCTCGCTGGCCATAGTGATGTGGTGCGCGCGCCGCGAGGTGTCGCAGCGGGAGGCCTCGCGGGACCGCGCGCCGCCGAAGTTAGGAACTGTCCGGGACCTGCCAAGTGCAAACATACGCCTATCTGTATTTACCAGTTCATATAAACAATTTTAAATCTCTTCTTCTCTTTTCTAGCTGCTAGACGTAAGGCTGCGTGAACAGGGTTATTTATCATGGCTAGTCGTCAATTATAAAAAAAAATCTGCCAGCATCGAACGAATCTATAGTCTAAAGAAACAGGCCATGATTTTGAATATCAATCAAAAAGGAAATAAAACTTTAATGGGAAAAGTTACATAAAAAGTTAGGGTCGAAAATAGTCGAAATTTAGTGGCAGGTGAATCTCTTCTATGCAGAAAGAAATCTTCATACAATACATTTTTTATAAATACACATAAGGGAGGATTATATACGCATACAGATAATAAAGGGATAAAAAAATCCTTACCTCAACAGAGGATTTGTCTGCACTCTCGGAGCGCTAGCGGCCTCCACGCGTCGCTCTTCTCTCTGGAAAAATAAAAAAATATCATTAAAGTTACCCCATAAATATAAGCAAATTTCAGATAAGATCAAAAGATATTAAGAATTATTAAAATAAGACAACTTTTTTATAGCCTGGTCAGTTATAATAGTTCAAGTCAGTGTTCAAACTCACTAAAGTAGATTTAGATGCGAGATCGATTCGAATTTAAAACAGGCATCGAAGTAATGTTTCAGGGCTGTTAAAAACTACTTAGTCAATTTCAAGTTGGTTTGATTCCTACACGTTACTTCTATCGGTTCTATAACATTGCAGGTACCTTTTGATAAGACCATAAGCACAGAATCTTTATTGTTGCTATCGCGATGAACTAAAATTTAAAACAAAACACCCTCGACTTTGCTAAACTACAACGTATCAATTACCAGACAAAGGCGAGAAGGCGACGGATTACGAGCCCTTCTAAAGTTCTATTAATCCTTACTTACATTTAAATTTTTAACTACTTGCAACACGGAGTATTCCATTGACCTCATCATTTTATCATGTACACAAATATTACTGTAACTTGCGTGATATTAAACTAACTTTAATTTAACCAATAACACGTTTGCACAGGTGAAGTTAAGTGTGACTATTAAATAAGGAGCTAGTAAGTTTAACATGTAAGTATTAATGAGATTGCCAAGCTAACACTACCGTAAATGGTTCACTGGTGTCGTTCTGTTAAACAACCAATCCATGTATGTAATCCTAGTAACGTGTACGAGTTACTCAATCCATGGTCTATTTTGATGATTAATTAGTAATAATGGAAACTTACTCCTAATCTTTACTTAGTCAAATACTTAAGGGATCCCTTCGAACCGAACTTATTTTTTTACCTAAAGGGCTGAAGATAAAACAGAAGTGTATATTATAGTCTGTGGCTCCGCTTATGGCCACGAACAACACCAAAACAATATGAAATACTACACGAGCAGGACGGAGATATGAGTACCTTTCTATACCTTTTTTAAAAAACCCCACGTTATGCCACTAACAGAATTATACTGTCAGACTCCGACTTCGTGTAAGCTAACTGAAAGCACCACGGTAAAAGTTAACTACTGTACCGCTGAGAATAAACCAAGTCTACGCAAAACCGAAGGCGTATTGTGAGTTCGGGGAGAATTTAATATCAATAAGAAAGCAGTAAACTGCGTAATGCTTTCAGATGCGAGTCTGACAGTTTGATTTGAAGTTTAAACGATGTCGACTATGATTTCTAACTTGCACCTATAGTCAAGCCTTTACGGTTAGCGTTGACGCTAAACGATATCTACGGAAAAAATACATACGGAAAAAGTATGTGATCTCGTCGCTAAGACATTTGAACAGCATTCTGGCTTCTCCGAAGTCCGAGGAAGCTGGAGTGCTGGTCAAATTAGCCGACTTATGCATGAAATAATTAGCTAATGATGGTAATTGAAATATTTATATGTTGTGATGTATTATTTGCTGAATAACGAGACGATGTAGTCGCTTAAAGACAAAGTCTTTAAACAATAAATTAAAAAAAAAACTAAGACATAAGGTTTTGTGTGGTTTAGCGTGAACGCTAACAGAAAAGGCAGTTGCCGACGGGGAGTGTGACGTCGTTACCTGTGGTTCATTTCGACGCTCGCGGGGCGCGGGCGGAGGCCCAGAACCCGAGCCTTGTGACGCGGTATCCGCCGACGACGATGAAGACTCTGCAATAACATACATACAACTTTCATACTCGTAAACTGTATATTTTTATGACCTACGTTACTTACTACTGCGAAAGAATTTGAGAATTGCTAATAATTTTATAGTGGCTTGAATGATGGTGACAAACAGGCAAACACACAAGACCCGACAACAAAATATTATTTGTATCATAGTTGATCAGGAATCGAACCCGGCAGGCACTTACTTACCATTAATAAATCAAGCTCCACGCTTAGAGTTCATACCTCTAGTAATTGTTGGGCGTGGAAAAGGTACGATTAATTAATTATGTTTATGAAGTTTCTATAAAAAAGTTACGAATTATGTGTACAAATGGGTACCTAAAATACAATATTTTTAGTTCTAAACTACATCCCTTGTCCCCTCATAACTAGTGGATTTATCTTGTCACGTCGTTGGGTAAATATATCACTGCACGACCCCTGTCTTCGATTCCCTTATGAGCCTTAAATTAACTCACCTGATCGATTGGAAGGATGAGGAGCAATCTGGTCGAACGCCTCTCGCTCGCACGTCGGTTCTTGTTCCCTGGAAAGACAGAGAAAGATATTAATCATCGATTGTATATTAATAAATAATACCTACTAAATGCTGTCAATAGGTCATTTATAAGTACCTATTAATCTTTGAGGTAGTTATTATATTGCTTTACAACTACTAACTTCAATAAAAAATGAATACGTGCATGCATGAAAGTATGCATCAATTCTGGTACTGACTGCACGTCTAGTGTTATTGATGACAAGAGCCTAAGAAATGCAGCTATATTTTCGAAACCGAGGCATCAGGTTTTGCTTAAATAATGTGCGACAAAAATCCTATTAATAAACTGCGTAAATGTGTATTATTGGTATAGCAGATAAAAATTTAACACCAATTTCGCATGCTATATTTTTTTCTACAAGTTCTTTAAATGCAAAGTGACTTTCCTACAAAAATGAGAAAAAATTATAATATCGTGAAAGCTGGTGGCCTCTGTAAATATAGGCCACGAGTTTTTCTTAACGTTCCTTTTGTTAAACCGACTATGAAAATAGGGTAATAAAATGTAGGTGTTCTAGCTTAGATTTACATACTGAAATAGTTTACCTACTTTATCTTTTAAGTAAATTAAATTGCCAACAATCGAAGAAGTCATCTTGTAAATCATCATTGTCACCAAAAGACATTAGTAACTATTGATAAAAGAAATAAACGAAACTTCGTTATTGCCATAAGAGCATACGGCTTTTGCCCAGGTCCCCGACCTCATGGGAATAAAATTTACTTTTAAATCTAGCGAAAATAAGCAAGAGAATTTGTACTTCGATTAAAATGAACTAAGTTATCAAGAGATGATCGATTCAATCAGATATAATATACAGATTATACTCAGTTACTCATTACTTTCAGTAGAGTCCCAAATTCGTTTGTGCATAATATGACGTAAGTAGGAGCTCGGACGCCATAATATCCTAATCATTGTTCAACAGGAACAAACTTTGACACCAAGGATAACCTACCTACATGACTGTGATTTACCTGGGTTAAAAAAATATTTCTATGTAACCTCACCCACTCAACTTTTATTTCCACGTTTCAAGTTTAGCCCTGAACATCAACTTCCGGCTGTATTTCTGTAACTCTGTACTTAATTTTAGTGGCCTATATTGAGTTGGCAACTATTCAAACACATGACTGTACCGAAGGTTTTTATGGTGAAAGTTAGGCCCTTATAGTTAATGGGAATGTGTGTTAATGACTTCTTCCTTTAAATATACACCTTTTTTATGATTGATTTAATTTGTCATTTCAAACGATTCCTATTAAGGTTTTATAATTGTAATTGTTACCGTTTTTATCACGAGTTGGGGCAGTTTAATATTCGATCCTTCTATAACCTGAACGACAACTTTAATCATGGCTACGATTGCGGAAATTGCAATAATGTCCTTTGTAAAATACTTATTGAATACACGTGAGTGCCTGGTTTAGTCCATATTTTCCCGCATGTTTCTCCTTAAATATAATTAAAATATAGGTGACCTTACGATAAAATAAACTGATGAAAAAAAAATATGACAAAAATAGTGAACCAAAAGAACCGTCAACTTTATTCTACCAAAAAGGAACGACAATGGGAAGGTACACAGTGCTAAACAAAGTAAAACTTAAATTGGAAATCAAGTTACAAGTTAAACTAACGACTCGCGGCGTCTAGAATCAATGAGATAGGTAGTTCGGGAATATGCTGTGTATTTAATAGCTATGGATTCCTTCTGCACAAAACCATGTCTCATGTATTATCATGTCTTGTCAGTTGTTTTATTTTAGGGCCAACCATAAGGTCCCAGTCCCCAACATATCTAAACAAAATGTTGTAGGTAATCTCAATACGATTACAAGAAAATCGCTAAAATATAATTGTCATTTAATATTAAACACTGACGCACTGATAAAGATACGAGTATTAGTATGACAAATGAAATGACGAAAAATTCAATAAGTGCTTACACATTCACACGGTCACACCTCCAATAAATTGCTAGTGACGCGGCCGACGCGCAGTGCGGCGTGAAAAAGACAATAACGACTTCATAATACACTCAAGTCTCTAGAACACGCATTATCTTGTGTCAATTCTGATAATAGAAATAAATTAACACTACATGTCCATCACTACACTATAACTAACCCACTGTTGGGTTCATTTCTCACCTAACAACGTCATCGATAGAAGCCATTGTCAAGGGCAGATTCATTGATAATCCACATTAGTCCATAATGTTAGTAAAATGCTGATTATGCGGAATTGCAGAGATTCCTAAAAATACTAGCTTATCCGTAACGTTTAACGTTTTATTCACGTCAGTATAAAAGTTCTTTCATTAGTAATAACTTGAGTCATTCTAAAGCGACCTGGAATTTGGGTAGGTGGCGCATTATGAACGCTTTTTTTACATGGCAGACTTGCTTGTCCATTATTAAATTTCCCAGTACACAATATTGCCAATGTAAAGTATTTTAGTTAGTGTAGTTACCATAGACCGCTCTCAACTGTCGCAGTAGTCAGAGAAAAATCTGAGTGAGCTCCTAATGTTCCTTTTGATCCATATAATTCTAAAGCTCCTGTGTTGTTGGCAGAACTCCGTCTACATCAGTAGGTCTACTTACGAATTTAGCATCATCAAAAAGCATAAAACGTTGGACAATTGTTAAGTAGGAAAATCTATTTTAATAAAAATAATATACATTTTGAGTCACAACTTGGCCAACGAACTGCCGAGCATCGTAGATGTGTTAATGGGTCACCGCTAATGACTTTACGATAGCTACGAATACGAATAAATACTAATCAATATAACGCGTTTATGTTTACTGATGCGGCAGGAACAAACAAATATTACTAAGTAAAGGATCCTAACATAATGGAACCCTCAACCGTCATAAACAAAATATCTCTAGAGTTTTCTCTCGAAACAAAAGGAGTAGATAAGATAAATCAACGCAAACCTCTAAATTGATGGCTACTAGTGGAGACCATCTGTATAATCTTTCGTTTGGAAATAGTGAATAACTTGTGTTCGATCAAGTGAAATCCATCATTAATGTAGATTTAGCAACCATTATGTTTCAGCTCGTTGGAAATCTTGAGAGGTATCATTCTTGGTCTCTAGGTGGTGATCTAGGCTTGGTCATATGTGGTCAATGTGGACGACTGAACGCTGACAATAACAAAATTTATCAACTAGTTTAAACTTCCAAATTTGATTGATGGGATGCCCACTAAAAACGTTTTTTAAACAGAAGAAAAATTGGGCGATAAAATCTGATACGTTGAATGAGTTACAAACTATACAGTATCGGGCCCTTCTGATGCGGAATCCTACAAAATCAATAACATAATTGCATGTCCGCCCCCGTTCCTACAAATTAGGGGAGGATTAACTGTTACTCTAGAGAGACTCAAGCACGGTATATTTGGGGTTGATTTATGACGTGGATGAAATCGGGAACATTTCATTCTTTGATTTTACAAGGGATTTGTATTCCTGACATAAATTACAATAGTAATAGCGGTTGCTTGTTATTTATATAATGGCTGAATCCAAGTAGTTTTTTTTTTTAAATTGACATAATATACACTACTAAGGGCCGTAAGATCAATAGTAGTTTAAACTACGGTTCAGAGTTTAATCGACTATTGCAGATTATTTCTTAAGATCAACGGTAGATAATCGACCAAGTCCAGTTTAAACTATCGATTAGTTTAAACTCTCCCGCAGGTTGGTTTAAACCATCATGTAGGGATTAAACTTTCTTTTGACTTGTCATTTTCTCAATTCAAGATGGCTACTACTGCTCACTTACCCTCTATGCTTACTTGAACCTACATTTGTGGCGTGATTTCTTTCATTTGATTTGTCAATGTCAACGTGAAACTATTCTTATAATGTCACTTATGTCATTATTTTCAATTTAGTAAAGAATATTGCCATGTTTGAAAGATTAATCTAAGTTTAATTGATCTTTGGTATTTTGGCACTTGATCTTACGGCCACAGTTTAAACCATAGATCATACTTGAACTTAGATTACAAAAACCGTGTTTTAAACCTGCTTTGATCTTACGGCCCTAAGTTATAAATCTCTTGATGGCAAATATCATTTATATTTAAGGAATAGAAATAACTCCAACATGCTATCTTGAAAAACTCCGATTCAATGGTTTATATAAATGCATTTATGTTTAATCTCAGTTATGTTTAATCGTTGACGACCTTTGGGTTATTCCTCCATGAATCTCTACTAAAATGCTATATTAGGTTTTGCCTCTTCAAATATTGAGGCAAGATTAGAGTCTAGTATAGTGATCCCGCTAGCAGGTTGAAACCAAGTTTCTCTGTAAGAGATGATACATAAACCAAGACTTAGCGAGTGAGCCAAGATTGTGCCCAAGGTCAAATCTGCCTCAGGTCTCATTAAGAGGTCGTTAGGTTCAGAGAACAATACATCACTCCCGTAGAATTGGCAATGTTTGGTTTTGAAGGACAGTTTTTAACTGCATAAATAGCGTAATTTTTAACGTTCTAGCTTAAAATTAAAAATCAATGCAAGGATTATCTTAAGCAGATAATCCAGATAATATCATGAAAAGCCATTTCTGATTCATATAAAATCAGGCATTATAGACAATATGATACCTTAAAAATGACATTGACATAAAGTATGTAAAAATCTCCATCATGTCATTGTCAATACATTTTAAAAGAACGTACTACGCAATACGTACCTACTTTAGCGTGAGCGCTAACAAAAATGCCCTTTTTGTCTACGGGCTCAAATAACTCACATTCCAATTTCGAAACATAAATTCATAATGTTCCAATTTCAAGTTGTATTGGTGACAGGTGCGTGCATACTTTAAATATGACTTGATGGAAGAAAGAAACCATAGAAAGTGTAATATTGAGGAGACGAGAGAGATCTCGAAGAACTCTACACTTGTTATTTTAACGGTTTCCTGATTCTTTGTATTATCTAATATCATTGCTACCCACCTTGTTTTGAGTATTTATGAAAATTCCAATTTAAATTTTTCAGTTGTCCATTACTAGAAGAGTTCGATAGTGTTTTATTAAAACAATCGACTTTAGTAGAGCATTAGTGAATTTCGTAACTGACCTTGAAATGTCGGATTTCTATCTACCTGTTTATTGCAGTAGGTAGGTACGTTTCATCAAGGTTCTGTAGATTGACTTTTTTGTGATTTCTCTCAGTCAAAGCTTGAATAGTGTAAAGTAAAACGATCAAATTCATTTAACATTTTCGTCGTTGTCATCATTCAAGTTTCTTAAACTTCTTCAAACAGCGACATACCTACTACTATACTAATAAGGGCCACCATATGGGCCACCATTACTCTTATAGGCATTCCCAATCTGAGGAAGGCTGTCCCCTTACCATTTAGTGGCTTTGTTTACTTTAATATAAGCTATAAGTTCTAATAATGCCGAAACGTACGAATCTGGAAGAAGTCTTTAATATCGTTATCGATAACTTAGTATTCAATAAATCAATTATCTGGTAGGTACGTGAATATATACGTGTACTCGATATCTAAATATAATACCGTTAAGCTTATAACTAGTCGATAATGAAGTTTTCTAGAAATCCCCCTGCGTCCGGTGGAGCGAGCGATTGGCGATGGCAGATCATTAGGGCTAACTTAGAATACTCGCGTTCGCAGAAGCTTTAACGTAAAGGCTATGGCCAATTATTTGCTGAAGATTTTCTGTTACGAGTATCTTGACATCATGAATCTTTTATCTGAAAAAAAAAACTAAGCCTACGAGTGCGTCTGAAATTAAGCATCTTCTTAAAGGCCTCTGTAATCGCCCAAAGGATGTTGCGACTTCCATACATTCCGTTTCATTCATCGAAACAAAGAAACGGGACCGCTTTCATTCCCAAGACATCGATCGGTGTACTCTACTAGTCCGTTACGCAAGATGTAGGCTTTAAAACATCGCACACACAAATTCCAACTTCCCATCAGGCTTCCCTTAAGACTTACAAATATTGAATACCTGGATGAAAATATTGACGACATTTTCTGGAACGTTGGCGGTACCAAGTGTTCTACCAAGTCTGCCACCTACATTAATGCTCATACACCCACAAACGCGTTCACAATAATAATTAACATACATAATTAAAGTTTTGTGACTGGCGCGGACAAATTAACATACATGACACAGCACATTGACAAATACTCGTCAATGAACATTTCTATCTCACGTCTACCTCTAGTGGAGTCGAAGCAGGAACCTTTGTTTGACAAACACTGTCATTACTCTACACGATCTTAAAATTTAAAACTTATTTTGCGAGATCGAATTCTATCAGATAACTACTACGTTGGGAAAACACTACCTTTGGAAATCTAAAAGTGTTTCGAAATTTTTCAATACTCAGTCAACCATTGCATTGCGCCACGAATTTAGTCCACTGATTTCACATTATCAAATACTTAACCCAAACCTACTGAAAGACTCCTAGGACTTCCGAAGTCTAAGAATTATAACCAGTAAACCTCGTAAAATAAACAGAGAACAGTTAAATTCTATGATGCAGTTTAACCCAGTTTCAATGATGCGAGATCAAAAGTCAGTCAGTTACATGATAAGAAGACCGTCCGATTAATTAATAACCATTTATTGTGTCACATAAGCATAACACATAAATTAAACAAATATGAGTAGGTACCTACCTATAACATTTTTTTATTACGATTTCAAATATGAATAAGTACCTACAAAATGATTTTTTGCTATGATTTTAAGGTTTATGTGTGTGTAGGTTTTGTGAGATAAGGAAATCCATTCATCTCTAAATCCTAGCTCAATTTCCTTTAATTGTGGTGCTATCTGCTGAAAAGTTGTCTAAGCTATGATGAAAGGTTCCTAATAATTCTTGCTGGACTCTGTGCCAGCACATATTTCAAACCCGATGGTTAGTCCATGATTTAAGAGATATTTTTCTGGTTATTAACTAAATGGACTACAAAATATCTACAGGGTTTTTTTAAAACTTAATTCTCTCAAAGTGGTAAAGTATGGTAATTTTGAGCAACAATAAACCATGGTCAGGTTATATAAATGAAACTCGTATATAAAATACAGTTGTATCAACAATAAATTTTATTGAGCTAATATCACTAGACTCAGGGGCTTATAAACTAGTAGAAGCAAGATTTTCTAGTATGAACTACAAGATCAGCACAGGGCATAGGTTTATCCCACAAACCAAAGGAGACTTTGCATTAAGTAATACAAATATGGAATAGTTAGAAATATTTAATTGTTAATTGTATCAACATGAACTATTTATATTAGCGTAGACTTATTTTTACCCACAATGGAACAACTGGGAAGCACAAAATGTATTTTTAATAAACATTTTTATTAATTTTTCCTTGTTTTGGCTGATGTAACTGAACTTCTGTTTGTAATCGCTAAATAAAAGTTATCTGTATTTCAATAGTATGTAAAGTAACAATAAAAGATGTAATGCTCGGCTACCAGGTCTGCTCAGGTTATAAGATAAATTTTGTAATGAAAATAATCGTATAGTATTATCTAAAAACATGTGCCAGGGGAGTTTTTTCCCTTTCTTCCTTCTTATTAAAGCACCTTTACAAAACGGGGGGAGATCTAAAATTACTTGAGGAGTAACAGCACGGAAGTCAAATGTAATTTCAGAGCCAATAATCTGATCTGATGCTCTCATAATAAACGAAAAATTGCCTAATTGAATCAAACCAGTGTATCAATGAACCCAATAAGAATAAACTTAAATTTATACAGACAACACAATGTTATTTACGAATCATAAGTGAATACATTTTGGGATGTTTTTATAAACACTTGGCAAAACAGGCTCTGAAGCGGCAGCTTTTACTCGAAAAAAGAAAAACATCGCCTCTTGACAAGGCGAATGACATACTCTTATTGATTTTATTTTGAATGTATTTATATCTAACCGGCATACGATGTTATGTCCGATATAATAAATCAATTTTATTCATTTTACTTTATGATGTTTAAGGTTTTATTTTAGAAATCTTACAATTTTCATTGAAAAATCCACAAATTTATCCCTAATTATAAAGAAAAAGGACAGGGATAGTAACCCGACCAACTTAACTGCACTACGACATTATGCAGTGTCCGCGTTGTTACGTCACTTCACAACATGGCCGGATTATATTAGAAAGAGAAGGAACGAACTCCGCTATCCCACCCACATATAATCGATTTTTAACAATTCACATACGAATTTTCTCAATAAAATTCCCAAAACACTAAAATTTAATTTCGTGGTCAATGTAAAGAAAGAGTCAATGCGTAGAATGCGTGACATAAACATGAAACTCACCCAGAAAATTGAGGTAGATGCTCGCACTGACAGTGAATAAATTTAGATACGCTGAAAACTCACTGAAAATACACTGTACGGACGAACTGTCTTGTTGAATATACTTGTTATGTAGAAATTAATAGCATCACGGTATGGCTTGCGTCTTTCAACGCGTTGCGCGACATATTTTTCGTATTTTCGCGTGATTTTCAACACGGGAACGAAATCGATCGAGGAGCCATGACAGCTAGTTTTTACCGCTGTGAAGTGTGATACGTTCGCACAGCTGACGGGCGACGTTTTTTTAAGGAACTTGTGTGAAGTTAGCTCGTAAAGAGAGGGCAATAACCTCCGTGGTGAATTGTTTCATTTTTTTACACACTTAATAAGAGGGCGATATTTTTTTGTTTATTAATTTTTATCTAATGAATTAATTTCATTATGAAATCTTAAAAGAATCTACTAAAAATTAAAAATAATGACAATCCGAAAGTAACTCCATCTCTTGGTTACATATTAAAAAAAACTAATTTCATATCTATTAAATAGATGGCAGTACTTACGTTTGTGTCGTGATTGATATCTAAAAAATAAAGTATGGGGCTTTTTTTGGTTAACACCATTATAGATCTAATTAAAACAGGATTTTATTCCTGAACTTACCACGGAATTGTGTGGGCCCAATCCAGCTGGACTCGCCTTGGCGCTACCAACGACATCTTTTCTTTCTTTTCTTCAGCCACAGTCGGTTTATTTTTATCTATTCCACTGCACTGTTTTAACACATATTTTGTGTCTTAATTATTGTCTTATCCATCATTGCTATGTTAAAATAGCCTCTTACTGATTATCATTATACATTTGGAACTAATGATATTTATTTGTTTGAAAATGATAATAGATGTCGCTAATAGTTGATAAATTCCGTGGTCGCGTTAGTTAGTGCACTTGGATTCTGCAATCGATGTTTTTACTTGAATGTTTGCATTTGTACCTGAAACAAATTTAAGTGATTTGTTATTAATGAAAACAAGAAAATAATCATTTTCATTACTAATGACAATATAATCAGTAGCGCCATCTCTTATCGAATAGTACGAAGCTTATAATTCAGGTTTGGTCCATTTCACACTTTTCTGCGTCGGTTGGCAAAGCAGAATTTTTCCCCAGTAAATAAAAAAGAAATATTATAGACAATAAAATAATTAAAATCACTTATTGAATATAGATAAGAAATCGCAATACGAAACCAAATACGTTGGAGGCCTCTAGGTAGAGTATTAAAAAGCTAAAGAAAAGCAGGAACAATAGAAATGAAGGAATTACTAACAGTCACGTACACAGTTTAATAAAACGCTTACAATACTAAAATACGTGTCAAGAGCGGATTAGTTATTAGTTTATGTGGGACGCGAGTTTTATTTCGGACTTCGGAGGATCACTAATCTACCGCTACATCAACTCAGTTACTGTATATTTGCAACGGACTACTAATGACTAAAGTTTCTATTTGTTTTATTACTCTGTCCATTGTTTGTATCGAATTTCATCTTAATAGAATTTAGTTACTTATGGTGAAAGATGAAAAATATGCGCAGCGTTTATTATAAGTGAGTTTTTTATATTACATATTACGAAGTACCTACCTACCTATATTTGATAGATAGGTTCCTGTTCTGTTTGGTAAACGTAAAGATATACTTAATACCTAATAGTACATATTGGTGGGGATTTAAAGTTTAAACCGTAAAGCGGCTTCTTTTGCAATTAGGTACCTACTATATACCTACTTACTTCAAAGTGTGTGTGTGTGTATAATAATAATATTCATAATATTAAAAGATTAATGTGATAGACTAAGAAGGGAATAGAACTTATAAGCATTTAATTTCCGTCTTCTGTTCCGAGAATGGAATGACGCGATTCAATTACCGAAACTGGGTACGGAAACGTTGAAATTGTGTTAATTTTTTTTCGTAAAATATTCTGACTCAAAGGTCATTGTACTTAGTTTCTCGGTGTAGGTATAAATGCTTCAGCTTTTGTGGGTTAGCGGAAATGACATCAGACCGAATCAGCTGCCTGAGACAACGGGGCAGTAGTAATACGGTTAAAATTACTTAAGGAAAAACTTTTTCCGAAAAGGCCACTTGAAGTTTCACCTATCGTCTTTTGTCTTTATTGCTTTTTAAGAATGTGCATAAGGCTTTAACTAACTTGATAACTTCTCTTCTTGATAATCTCGTGTAACCGTATCTCTTTAATATGCTGTAATGTTACGCCGTAAACATTAGTCATATTACCCCACTAAAATTTAATTATACCTGCCAGTGTGAGACCTACAATACTTATGACATAATATCGCAATAACAAAAACATTTATGTATGTATTTGTCAAATATGTCGACCTCGTCTTGGAAGTTAAGCCGGAACTCCTCACTCAGCTGACAGGGTCACTTCTAATATTAGTCTGCAAGAGTCGTTATTTTGAGTAATTAGTTGATTACCGTAACGGGGAACTTTAAGCATTACTTAAGCAGTCTGTATTTTAGTTATTATAACCCCTATCCCCATTTCTAAAAAAGATAAAGCTCTTAAAAACTTTTACACCAAAATACACAAAACAAAAATCCTTCCTTTGGCTCCTTCTTATTTATTACTTGAATGGCATAAAACTTGGTAATTTTTAATCTATATAAGCAACACAGTCTCACCTGACAAAATTTGCGCGCAAAAATCTGATAGCCATCATAAATATTCCTTCGCGCTCAAAATAGAACTGAGGGTATTTAAAAATTTACATAAAACTGTCCGTTCTGAGAACTGTTTTACAACAACTCGTAAACATCGCTGCTGGCAACAAACTAAAGGGAATGTGATTTGTGTGAAAATAAGGTTATATTTACAGCGTTTGTCTAATAAACAAAAACAAAATATTTACACAAAGTAAATGGTTATTTTTATGGTGGTTTATGGGGTTGAAATTGAAATGAAAGATTCTCATAAATAAGTAATACACGTCCGTGGTTTTTTTTTAATTTGTAGCAAATTGGAAACACCTTGGTACACCTGCTTACGTATAAATCACGAGTTCACGAGTGCTACTCAAAATCTTATTTTGTGATTAACTGAGCCTAATTTTAAGACATACCTACTTCAGTTTCCTTTGATCTGAATACATCAGTCATAGATAAAAGGTAAAATACGCGTACAAAGCCAGAGCAACGACACGCCGACTGTTTATTGTGAGTCTATTTGCGTTATAACTAGATCGTCCAATAACTCTTTATTATTAGAGACTGCAGGTTATAGGCCAACGATCTGTGTGAACTCTACCTTGAATTTAACTGTGATTTTAAGATTTAAGGTAACGTGGGATAAGACTAACACACGGGGCAAGACTAACACTGTCTATTACCTCGATATGCACTTGAAGAAACGACATGTGTGTGTTTTAGCCGAGAACATTTACGTTTGTTCTATCTTACAGACTGGAAGAATTTCGTATATAAGCTATACGTATCGAGATAATAGACAGTGTTAGTCTTGCCCGGTGTGTTAGTCTTACCAGGTGGGGTAAGATTTTAAGGCCTTATATGATTTTAAGGCCTTTTATTAAGTTACAATGATTTTTTTAGGAACTTCCTTAAGGGTGGTTTGACTGTGAAGATGATAATTTAGAAAGTTTAAAGTTGTACTTTTTCCTTTGAGAGAAAAATAATTGTGATTGTATTAGGATTTAGGAATCATAATGACTTTTTTTATCAGATTAAAAACTTTATTCTGCCTTTTTAGGGTAAAGGACCAAAGTCATGGCTTACCGGCTGACGAAATAGAATTATGTATTTGGATAGTACCTACGAGTAGAAGCAAAACTAGACTAACTAAGACTAGTATTTTGATTATAGAAATTTTACTAACTTTCCGCAGAATTAAATATTTAAGATATATCTATTTGTAATCCGCAGACAGAAAAAATTGGCAATCGTTACCTTGAAATAATCATAACATTTCATTACAAACGTTAGCAACAATTTTACTATCAATGCCAAGTACAAGTAGATTAAACTATTTTGAATAAATTTCTAAACTCTTTCCACAGATAAATAAAACAGTTTCAGAGGCCATTACGCCGATGCTATGGCAAAGATAAATAAACATAATTTTTACTTCACATTCTTTAAATAATGGGACTAATTTTAACTGTTCTGTCACATACATATTTTATTTTAATAGGTTAGTATTAGGTAATAGAACTTTTTTAGTTAGATTTGTATTTATTTTGGTTGTACATACATACGTCCACACGTCCAAGTCAACATTTCACGTTGATGATTTGATTAAATGAGAGCAATTGAAAATACTGGATATACACTCATTTAAGCTCAATTCTTTTAGATTTAAAAAGTCTGTTTCAGATAACTGTATTGTGTAATGTGTACATCCAGTACACTCTTCACTCGTCTAGCACAATAGAGCATAATTATGTTAGTCCCTCTACTTCGTGTTATTGTTATAGACCCCAAACGGCTCAATTCGAACAGTAGCAAGGTACTCGTAAATAATAATGTTCTAGTCTTCGCCAAGTCTTTTGTCACAGTTATATAGTTCATAGTTCTACAAACCTACTCTAATTTAGTACCTGAGTGGATTACAGGCACTCTACCCATGCATCGAGTCTATTTCCGTAGTTCCTGGTGAACATTCCAAAATTCAGTAAACTAGGTCATCGTTTGTTCTTCCTTATTTCTTTTATGTCGCACGTTAATTTTCACAAGTTTTATGATACCTACCTGATGTATTAGGTAGTCTTCTGTCTCAACTGATTAAAATTTCGAAGAAAATCATAAGGCGTTGGTTCCATTTTAGACTAAACATGAGCGCAATCTGCCGCCGCATACATACATGATTTCTTTACTGAACTAATTCAATTTTATTAATTGTATATTATTATGATTTCAGGTCGTATTAAGATACAAGAGATGGATGACAACGGAGTCACAGAAACACGTTTTTATTTCCATTTTAGCATGGCATCTTTGGGGTATGCTACCCTAACATGGACCATGTTTATCTACCTACTTTAAGAGTAAGGAAAGTAAGGGAGATGGTAATACAACGTACATATTGAATAAATATTAGTTAAACGCAATGAATTCTAACACATGCAGCATAAAACGATTGTTCCGCGTCATTGTGATTTCAAACATTCTTTAAATTTTTTTGCGGGTTCATCTGAGAATAGCTTATCTAATAGGCATCTCACGAATGATCGTAACCAAACACAAATATGCAATGCTGCTCGTTCTATTCCTTGGTATAAGTAAATAAATAATTTAATGCTATTTGTAATAATACAATGGTGCACAGTCATAGCCCAGACTAGGATTTCCTATGTCAACACGTGACATGGAAGGCTCATAAATACATACTTATAATTATAGACTTAGGTCACACATTCAGACCAAGAACGAAGTATTCAATTTCATTCATCTTTCTGCCTCGCCGAGAATCGAACCTGGTACCCAATGAAGGACAGCGATCGGTCAAACATGATAAACATTACGCCATCCCTGTTGATCTCAAGAGTAGGTAGGTATAACATAAGATTTCATATGTTTTTCTAAGACGCGGCAATGGTGGATGTCAAATGAATCATTTGTTATTTATTACCTGGAATTAATATTAGCTTACGACGTATTCCGAGTAACTTTTTGCGTAGTTCTCAGTTTATGTCGTTTCTATGAATAAAATATGTTAAATACATTAGGTATTATAATCGCTTTTTGAATTAAAAATAATAAATAAATAGGCAGGTATAGATAGGACTACGCAACTTACAAACTTCAGGTGTTAATGAATAATAAAATAATTAAAATAGTTGTTAAATTAATTTTGAATAAAGAATAATAAGTTAATTATAACAATAATAACTGGATACATCAGGCATCACCCGCAATGTTGGATTCCCGCCAAAAGTCAAAAGGTCTGTTCAGGAATAAGATCTCTGTACTATTTCCTTTTTTTACAAATAGTTATCTACAAATTTTACAATATAATCATTTACTACTTAACAATCGTTGTCTAATAAAATGATAACAAGCGATACATCGATTTTCTTTAAACTTCATTTTATTTAATTTTATCCGTGTATAAATAAACTTAAAGTAGACAGACACCGTTAATTTAATTGACCCTTTCTGTCATTAAAATCTGACTATATGAGTATTATAGTGACAATTTTAACGCTTTCAAACGTAAGTTCATTCAGTATTCGCAGAAAAGAAAATGGCATTAACATACTAATTAGTGATAAAGACATTAAATTATTACTCTGCAACGTTTTCTACTTTGACGCAGTCTATCTACTCACTTTTTTACACCTTTATCTACCTAGTTTGTGCAACATTTCGTGGATGTTTCTACGCTGGCCATAGTTGTATTACCTACTTCAAGTAGACGGTTCAAAGAATCACGAACGCCTACTAACTACTCCAAACTGTAAGTATCTAAAACTTAAAACAGTCCGTCTATGGCCAGCCTTAATCATTGACCGTTGGCAGTAACGATTATGAAACTACGCACCGTGAGTACTAGCCCTAAAGTGATACGTATCGTTGTCTCTGACAATATTTTAAGGGTACTTAAACAACAGCACTAATCGCACGTTTTGCGTGTTGCCAATATGAAAATACGTGAAACAGACATTCAGACTGCCAAATTTCTAACAACTAAAGTATATTTCTGGCGTACGCGAAGCCGAACAAATATAGGATTTCAAAAATATCTCAAACGTTAAATTCATGGCGCCCTCTGTATTACGGCTTCTTATAAGTTTATTATTATTGCGACAAAACATTACAACGTGGACTCCAATTTTTTTTTGTTTTAAACCTTTAAAATATTCACAAGTTTGAGTAGGTATAACTATCTGCATGGCTTGAGAAAATGTCCCAATGCAAGTTTACAAGTCTATTTATTAAAGTAGTCTATTTATTAAAGTTTACATTACGCTAGGTTGTATTAAAAGCATTACTAAGTATTATGTGTTGGTAATTCGCGATTTAAAAAGCTGTAATTGACTGGATTTCCCTTTACATCTACGAATCTAATTGCTCTCAATTATTTTGCACTCGTATTATTTAGTTTTCTGGGCGTTCTTTCAATTCGTAGTAAAGTCGTTAGAGGCGAAGTCCAACATACGTCACTAATAGTAAAAGAAGTAACTAACTGTCAGTTAACGATCAGTAGACATTTAAAACCGGACAATCTAGCGCAGGTAAGTTGGCTTTGACCCAGAAAGTATTTCGGCTCGTTCACACCCTAATTACTTTGAAGGAGACGCTGAAATGGATTATATCTTTCTGTAGATCTAGAAAACGTATATTGCACTCGAAATAATAATATAATACATCAAAAGCTTCATGTATCACCTCGTGACTCATCTTTATTCTTAAAATAAATAACTTTACATATTCAGTTCTACATTTAGAGAACAGGATTCCTAGTGTTATGGGTGCTAAGGATAACACACTAACACAAAAAAACACATACACACATACGAAATAGGTACTGAAATTAAAACTCATATTTCTGAAGAGCTGGGATCAAACCCAAGACCGTTGGAAGAGCCTTCCGAGATGGTAGAGTTGTGTCATATCTGTAGTCAGATTAAATGTTATGATTTTATGTCAACGGTTTCATTTCGATCTACACTCTAAACTTAGTAATCAAACTGTAGTATCGATTAACTGAACGCTATCTAATGTTTATTTATATTTCCGCAAATTTTATTTTAAATTTCGAAGTGAAGCAACGGTAAAATCAATGTTAGTGTTGCCAGCTATTCTACCAGCGCCGGTATTTCGGGTAAATCGATTGAATGCGGCCGGTCCAATTGTTTATACTCTGTGAAGGTTAAGTCAGGCCCAGTCTAATAATATTTGGCAAGACTCTTACGTCTGATAAGTGCGTAATGGAGTCGTAGATTACGATAATGTATGATTTCGATTTCCTATAAGGTGTAGAAAGGTATCTTGGATCATAATCATAAATTACACACACCATAACTAGGTACTCATTATTTTACAAACAATTTAGAAGATAAAGAACTGCTAATGTTGTAGAATAAATCTACCATATTGTATGCTATTAAGTAATTATGTTATACTTAATTGAAATAATTTTACATTTATTAATTAGTTTCTATCAGTTTTAGTTGGTATGGTTTTATATTTATCTCGTTTGTATAATGTTTGTGTAATTAAAAAAGGGAAT
The DNA here is from genome assembly GCA_001278395.1 of Lerema accius. NCBI lineage: Eukaryota > Metazoa > Arthropoda > Insecta > Lepidoptera > Hesperiidae > Lerema > Lerema accius. The sequence continues at coordinate 509,884 of LGAG01000717.1, forward strand.
CCTCAATAGTGTAAAACTATGAGGATACAAATTTAATTATTAGAAATTAACACAAGAGTGTGACAATTCCAAACTTTACCTACAATAGTGTTATCACCGAAGTTGCACCTGTCTCTTTCTACTGCAATGAGGTCTCTGTGACGTCAATGCAGGGCCATGAATAGTGCAATTTGCATTAAGTCAACAAACCAGTTACCTAGTCGTGAAAACGCATCTAACTAGACTCAGTCATATGCAATTCACCTAGTGTGATTCTTAAATTGAACCAAATTTAATAACAGTGAACAAGTATTGGTTTAGTTAAAATTTCATTATTCATAAGCTAGTTCATTATTAAAGGACAATTTATTTGTTTTAAATCAGCATTAAATATCCGAACTTTGCCAAGTAACCCATCGGTCGTAGCTGCAGAAGAGTTAGTGTATTGGCAGGTAAGTAAAATATATTTTTCACGGGTAGTTTTACTTTATACCGGCTATTTTAATTGTAGATACTATCTTAAATGTTCCCTATGTTTTCGTTGCACTCGTCAATCATTATCTAGTGGGCTGCACTTACATGTTAGAAGTTATTAGCAGATACCTACTTGTTATTGTTCTAATGAGAGTTCTTTCAGTAATCTCGTTCTTTTTGACGATAGACACATTAGAAAATACTGCACTAGTTATATAAATAGAGCATTATGACTCATCTATAGGAACTTTTGCTGTAGTCGGTGTATAGAAAACCATGTGGCATAGATTACTTTTAGCGATAACTTGGCTTACCTTAGAATGTTTTCGTCGTATGTTGCACGCATTTTAAAATAATTATGTTGTGCATATTTTCTGGTATAGTTTAAGATAAAATTACCTAATATCTGGTATAGTTTAAAATTTACTGAAGCCCTTGGAAGCATTACAATATTAATATAGAGATGAAATATTTTCGGAACTAGTTCAATCCATGTCCAAAAGAAGTTCTAAAAGTAATGGCCATAAATAAATCAAATCACGAATCAAATTAACCAGATTATGTGCGATGATAAATGTAGATCACATTTCCTGAAATACATTAATAACAATGTTTTTACGATGAACATTAAGAGTTCGAGATGAAAATAACTCTGAAAAACTGGGACTAGGTCGTTGACTTTACAGGTAAATATAAAAATATGACGGCTTCAGCGCCAGATTTCATTTAATGTATACCTGAAAACTTACTGCTCATAAATGAGGGATTGAATATGTTCTCAAATAACTTTTATACAGAAACGTATTCTTTATTGGGATGTGAAATTATCAATCAAACAAGCCCACCTGGTGTCAAGTGCCCATTTCATTTCACTGCCACCTTTAGCGAACCTCAATCAAGATCAGTCAGTCGTATTACTCGTATTTGAAGTAGGTTGCAGATGTGAATTCGAGCCAGAAGATGAGATAAACTTAGTTGTTCTGAAAAGAACCAAAGCAGGAGTTCTATTTACGAAAATAAATTATAGACTTTTAAAGTTTTTACTGGGACAATAGCCACAATATAGTGTATAAATAAAGAAGTACAAATAACCGTTCGCAAGATTATGGGCTCATTGTGAGAATCTGTCTGCTGCGTATTCGTTGCCAATTTTTCTATTCAACTAAATCATGGGATGTTGCTGATGGTTAAAGCTTTAGAGATACCGAAGTTAAAGAGTTGCAACTGTTGATAGTCTCAGATAATTCAAGTTAATGAAGCTACTCGCATATAACACTACGCTACAATACAAGCACTACACGCATAGTGCATAATAATTTATTTTGACTAGGTAGGTCACAAAGCACAGGTTTATAACAAAGGAAATGAACAGAAAACCCACACTCTACCTTGACTAAGGGAAGCTACTTTTGGACTCACTTCAATGTTTTCGTCGCAGATACTGATTTAGTTTATTTTCCGTATACAAGTCATCTTTTCCCATTTTATTGTGGCATTTCATTAAAATTTATTAGATCCAACGGATTATTAGATAATAACTAAAATTTAAATATTTAGAATACAAAGAATACCTAGTCGAGTTTGTTCAACAATTTAATAATAAAATATAGGTACTTTTGGTAAACTCCCATGATATAGGTACTGCTATGGAGGCAATTTAATATACCAAATGATTTGTTTAATCCTTCTTTAAAAAAAAACAGCAAGGAACATTTCTAGTTGCAGTTCCAAGCTACACTCGATGCCTGTCACATACATCTCAAAATTTGTAATAAAATTAGTCCAGTTGGTATAAATATATTGATGATTATTTAGATTTAAACTTAGGAAAAAATACTTCATATTTGTGAATAAATTAAGCTGTAAACTAAACAAAGTCGTAAATTAAAACAACGTATAGTAAAACGATACCTAATAAAAGTAGTCATATTTCCATCACGTTTATGCGTCAATAAATTCGTCAGTTAACAAGTGAACTGACTGTCGCCTTCACATTCAATTGGAAACACAACTTTGCCAAATTGCGTAATTGGTAACAGATTGCTGGCAACACCGTAGCTTTTATCATTATTGGCATCACTGACATTGTAGGTATAGTGTTACCATCTCGGGCCCTTACAGTGGGTTAGAGTATAAGATTATGGAAAAACGGTCAGTTTTCATTAAAAACTTTTAGTCCTTCAAAAATTCTCGACTGGTTAGTTATGTTGGCTTTATTAAAAATGACTACGCTACGTATTAGAAGGCTGCATCTAACGTTTATTAGGAACCTGGATACCGGTGCTTAGCCAACACTATAAATCTTTACTTTAGTATGGATATACCAAGCTGAAATGACTTCCTCAGAGGCTTCTGCGTTTCGGACTGTCTCACGTATTTTGTTGTCACAGTGTTACGTCAAACTCTAGCGCCGTCATTTACTCATCGATCCGTCACTGGGGCAATGGCCAGATATATTTACTGCTCTCATTCTGCCAATAACACTTCTTTTTCCGATTCTCAACGAGACTAGACAGGTAATGCCTATACTGCTAATTGACTTGGTTTAAAATTATTGTGTCTAATTGAAGACACGTTAACATGTCTACTACAATTTAGCCCCAAAAATTTACAAGCCAATTACTAATAAGGTTGAAGTGGAGGTACTTACTATTAAAATCGTTTAATTTACCACAAGACGTATCGCGATTTGAAAAAATCAACATTTTAGGCTAAATCTATTTCCTAGTCTATGATGAATAAAGTAAAAGGAACAATACAAACTTAATTATTTTAAACAGTAAACAAAATAACAAAATATGCGGGTAACAAACTGTTTTTGGCACCCGGCGTATTTACCCGCCAAGATGGACGCCGAATAAATGCATCCACGTGCCGCCAAAACGTATTTATTAAATTAAATCGCCAGCAGTAAGTACATACCGAAGTCTATTAATTATAATAATTTGACGACATCCAAATACGTCAGTGCTTCCCTAGATATAACTAATACGTAACAACGTATTATGTATAACAATTAAAATTCAAAAGTTTGCAATACCTATTTTTGCTAAATTATCTACTTTTTAGTAAAAAATCCTAACTTTCTTTTATTTCCTCTACAAAATAGTAAAAACCAAAAAATCTGAAAAACTTTATTTGATACGTGTAGTTCCTCCTACTTCCTGTACAGTACAGGCGAAGAATTTTTTCATCGTCTAGCCTGAAATGTGTTGACAAACGAATTGAGAGCTCGATCTTTTTTAAAAGTCTGTTGAAAAACGGAGGCTTTGAGGCGAATTGAACATTGTAACACGACAATCGGTGATTTTTTGGCACGTACAATATAAGTATCTACAAGACTAGAGTAAGCAATGTTTGAATATTATGATTAGTTACCATCGAAAACAAACTAACAATAACAACAAAATGCTTTATTTAAAACTAACCACGCAGATACTAACTACCTACTAGCAAATCGCTCATCGCTGACTTTCCTCAAATATTGCAAAACACGCCGCCATCTTTATTTACGAATCCCGCGTTTTGTACTCGATCTCTCGTAGGTGTAACTGGCTAACCGCTTATTGGACTGTGCCGTTGGATTTATTCTTTTACTATCGACAAAATAAAATAAAAATGTGATGACAATGAAAAAAAATTGTGGGTAGATAGATACTAAAATACAAACAAATTTCTTAACATGACAGTTTTGAGATAATGCAGCCGTTCTTTTTTCGAATAATTTTTTTTTCTTCGAAATTATTTTTACGTGCTGTACATCTCTATATTTTAATACCTAATTAAGGTATTATGCACTAAAGACTTGTCCTTGTTGGAATAATAATTAGGTATATTCATTATTCATAATCTGTAAATATTGCTGGCATTCTCCTGATTTTGTGAGCCAGGGTGTCAATTGTAGAGGAATTATTAAAGGTAAACAATAAAAAGCGTGATCGGAATTTGACGGGCGACCGCAACTGTCAGATGTTCATGAACACTCAAATTAGAAGCTGCGGTAAACAATCCCATTTGTTATTGTTCGACATCATTTCTTAAGCCATGTTCGAGGCTACCAGGCGAATGTTTGAACACAAGATTAACTTTAGGAGTTTAGAAATTATTTGTAACCATTATTGATTAAATAATAAAAGAGTAAAATACAAATAAAGTCGGTCTTAACATATTTAGCAGCCATGCAGTTTAATTACATCCTGCACAAAATATATAATTTCACAGTTGCAGCCAAATTCAACTCAGCTTTGACAAGACCCAAACAAAGCGAGCTCATTTGTTGCGCTATCACATTCTTCATACAGCTGATTACAACTAATACATCATACAAAACAGTCGGTCACTGGATTTAAATTTATGGCGAACGAATGGCAGGTCTTGGCATAAACAGCTCCAGATCGTATCGTAAGTGAGAAGTAAGAATAGACTCGACAGGGCAGACACACCTACTGTCAGAGGAGAGTACGAAGTTTGTAGCATTTTGGACTAAAAGCCCCATTTTCTTAAGAATTGTCAGCTGAGCGTACGGAGGACTCAATTCCTGACACCAATTTGTTCCATAACTAAAAATTACAGCGCAAAAGAAAGGATTGAGAATTGAATTCATTTCTAAAACTTTCAAAACACCACGTCCTCTAATTTCTGAACAAAAGTCAAGTTAACAAGTGCTCAAAAACTCTAACTGTGCATTTGGATCGTTGGCAATGTTTTGCATTAATGAGTATAATTTTACACGACTACGCAGATTTTATCAAGACCTAAGAAATAGGAAATGAAAAACTGATGGACGGAGAGGGATGTATATTTGAGGTTGAGACAAGAAGGAAAAATTATGTAGTTACCGTTTTATTTCAGTGTTGGCCATAAATTGTGTAAACGAAGATTTATTATTTGTGAAATTTGGCTCTCGGTTTGGTTTTCAAAAACAACTTTCCTCGGTTTTTGGCATTCTTCTTTTGTAATTTTGTGTAATTTGTTAATCAAATGACAAAAGTTCCTTGTCAAAGAAAAAAAAATTAAGCCTTATTCTGCCATTTCTTGGAGTTTGATACTTTTAAAATTTGTTGAAATTGTTAAAATAATGTTGTTTCATTGATCGTGGTTTCACTATCCTGGATGTGACATACTTAGGTATTATCCTAATCTAGTCAAGACAGCAAATTCTGTCGAAGTAATTCAGGCAGAGTTACTCGTAGTTCAGAGCATCGACTTTATCGTAATAAATATTTCATACAAAGATTCGTATTGAAATTTTCCTCTCATGTGAACTTCGTCAGACTAGTTTCTTGGACACAAAAAGTGACCTAAACCTTGAAACAAATACCGTGCTCCTGATAAAATGGGCTACATACCATTTTATGTGATTCGGAGTTGTCTGTTCTTTATGTCTATGTTTGAGTTGCCAAAGTCTTCAATTGCAATTTATTCGCTTTAAAAAAGAAAGACGAAATAAAGAAAATTAAGTAATCTCTAGAATCTTAACTCTCAAAAACGTAAGGTCAACTACCTAACCATAGGGTATTTTAAAACAAGATAGATCCAAAGTTTGAAGACTGGGTTAAAGGTTTGTTTTCTAATTTAATTCTCTTTGACCTGATTCAAACCACTCAATGGGCAATCATAATGAAATGGAGGAAATAACACATCTAAAAAATGATTACACAAATATTGTATTTGTATATTTTTTGATTTTGAATAAGCCTTTGACTGCATTTATAATAAACAGTCATTGATTATACAAATAGTTTTTCGTAATCACGGGTAAACAATGATGTAAAATCAATTCATATGTTTGTAAATATTATCTTAATAATTTGGATTCATGTAATTGAACTGTAAAACTTGTTATTTTAAGGTGTATCACAGGGATTTGTTTTGGACCTTTTGTTTACTCGCCCCATAAATAAACACAGTAAGTACCTATTCTTCGTTAGAAAATGCTATTTACCTTCGTACAGTTAGATTAGCAGTTAAAATAAGTAATTGTTAAAGTAGAGTCCATATTATTTGTAGATCATTTCCTCCCTCACCATTCGTTGTATTCGAAACTGAAGACTTTTATTTACATTAGAGACCAAAATATAATGTGAATCTGAGAATGTTAAAACTACTTATATAATTCAAAATATCCTCGCATAATACTGTTATTACATAGGTATATATTAAATTCACGAATATACAAAGTTATTAGTTAAATAAAGTACTAATCATATTTGACTATAAAATCTAATAGTGATTTCATTTGAATATCGTTTCCAGTTTCATAAATGTCAATATACACAGTAGCATAACAGTTCCAGATTATTTTTATTTCGTTAACCAGTGAGTCGAGGCAGAGGGCAATGTATTTTTGCATCGCAGAGTAGTTTCTATTTTAGATCTTGTATTTACGTAAAATGATAATAGCAATAAAAAAAGTTGTTAACTAGAATTTAGAAATGAAATTTTCGACGCAAAAAGCGTTAGTTTTGGTAATGCTTCTATGAAACACTTTTAAAGATGTAGTTAAATATTTCTTAGGCACCTACACAGTCGTAAAGGTCAGAATTTCACACGTCACTAAAGTAAAATCAAACAATACTTACTTACCCGTTCAAAATCATTTTTGGCACACTGGGCACAGATAAACTATTTTCGAACTATGAAAAAAAACAATTAAAAACACTGAAATATTATGCCGGCAGCCGAAAGGAGTGAACGCGCGCTATTTTTAAAATCGCGCGTTGGGAAATGGCGACCGACGCGGGCAGCGCTCACCAAACGTATGAATAAAATGGGCTTTATGATCCCGAGAAAGTAAATCTGGATTGGAGAAATATAAAATTACTGGGGCAGTGACTGGATGACTTGAGTTTTGGACTGTCGATGAAATGTTTCTTGTTTCGGCTGAATATACGTCACCTGAGACACAGAATTTCCGACTATTGTTTGGAATTTACCATTTACCCCATTTCTCATGTCATCATGATCTTCCCATGCGATACTATTTTTGGACTCATTTGTCTCATTCTTCGGTGTGTTGAAATAACCTAAACTGTCGGTACTCTGAAATGATTTCCGGTGTCCTTTTGTTTCAGGTCTGGAGAACATTTTTTTCTGATTACATGCATGCTTTTGTTAGGACCTCTAAAGCTTAGGCGGAATTTCACACCTGACATAGGACTTTCATTACAGCCACATCTTTCCTTCTTGAAGTATTCTTGAGAATCAATAACTCTTGATGCCATATTTCATTCACCCGATTTTTCGTCAGCTTCTAGATCTAAAATGCGAACTATTCGTGGAAAATATAGTAGCAATAGAAAGACCTGAAACCAACGAGTGCCTATACTGAAACTGTTGTTGTTTACATGATTAGGCAAATTAAAAAGTCTAAGCGATGTTCTGAATAAAAGATGTGTTTTTTCCATCGTAATCATACTAAATTACAATATCGACAAGTTGCAGTGACAGGACAGGGGGCTTAGACAAAGTTACATCGCTACGTAGCGAAAAGATAACGAATTTCGTCATCGTCTCTGAGATAACGATTATTATTTCCTAGCCAATGTACCACCATTGTCGCGATCGTTATGTCGAAGTATTTATTCGTTAAGAAAAAAAAATATTGGCTATGGTATCGAAAATTTAGCTGTCAGTGCGTCAGTCAAGTGTGTCGGTCGTGTGAACTGTGAAGTGTCAAACTGGATAAACCGCGAAATTGAAACTGTAGTGTAGTGAGTGTGTAGCGGTAAGTAAATAAAAGTGATAACGATAACGATCGACCACGTGATTTAGCGCGGCTTATGTCAATCCCATACATTTTATGCTTTTCAAACTTCGTTATCGTTTTCTTAATGTAACTTTGTCTAAGCCCCCTGACGTCCCTACCAGCAATAAATCAGCTCCACCTGGCAACTCGAGTTCTTCTGGGAAACTTAGACTTTGTTTATTTTTCCCTGCGTTTGTTTTTCGTACAAATATAGTGGTACATCAGTGAATCAGAGGTGATGTGGTGTGAGGAAAACGCGGTAATGTGAGTTACTTGTCCGTCAAACTTCTCATACTTCGTTCGATTAGTTAAATTTCCACGAGGGTACTCAGTATCTTGGCAAGGGTCAAGTTGTTTAGCGTCTTTTTGATTACGTTAGAATTCATCTTCGCTCTGAATTGATCCTAGGACTCTTTAAACAAAAATCCGGTTTGTAAAGTGTTGTGCCATACCGGTTGTGTAGATAGAGAATCCATAGAGAAGACTTCTCTACGACATAATTTGCAATACGTGCCTTCATAATGCGCATATACTTTGTAATTGGTTTGAAAACCACGTACCTTATAAATGTTTATCCATGAACAGTTAATTGATAATAAACTCTAACAATAATAAGCTGTTAGCTAAACAATAAATGATAACGTACCAGAGGATCCTTCAATTTCGAGTGAAACGCAATAGGATTCAATCAAGATATTATAGACTAGTGAACCGTCCTCACTTCGCTTCGGTGGACCTTTTACCTACTATGCCGCGGGAACAGAAACATCTGCTAGGATAAAAGTACATTAAGTACTCTATATCACAACCTTTCTTAAGGTACAGACATGCCAAGTTTTCTTAAATATAATATGACTAATTTTTGCAAACCTTGTTACATTATTGAATTTTATTAGGCATCCCCGTTTTTAATGCTATGTCGCTTAGTGAAAATGCAGCTTTCTAATACTGGAAGAAATTTTGAAATCGGTCCAGTAGTTTTTGTATAAAAACAATACAAAAACACAAATGTTTTCTCTTTAAAATATGAGTATAGACGACCGTAACTGTAGGCATGGAATTTCAATTGCAATTTGTAATAGAATTGTTTCCAGTATTTGATGTTTTATTGACAAGTAGATACTATTGTTAATGTAAAGTACAGTCTCCTCTAAAAATACCTGACACCTTGAAAACCAACTTCCCGCTGTCTGAAGCAGCTGAAATTTAAGATGCATTATGTTAATGGGTCATCCCATTACAATAATATTATGAAATGAAGCTGATCTGATGATGGAGACCGAACCGTAAGAAGTCCTTAAGTAACCCACACAATCCCATCGAATTTGGACTCGTTTGATTCGATGTGGCAAAGACATCAATTTTAGATGATGTTCAAGGCTTGCTGATACAAAGTTCTGGGATCATTTCGTAGTTAATTATAAGTAGGTAGTACCTTTTATGAAACACTTTTTTGTCGCGACTGTACAATGGATAGAAATAGTAGAGTTCAGAAAACTCATATAACCACAGTATTGCCTTATTTATACCTTATCGCTTTCTGATAAGGGCTATTTTAAAATAAGGGAATAATGATGAAGCTTCATAATGTCACAAGTGCAGTTGTTTAGACTTTAGATACTTAATTGAAGTGTGTGGGAGTGGTTGTGTAACATTATAGTAAAGTCGGAAATTGCAATAATTATGTGCCAGTAACGATAGGTTGAAACTAGTCAGTCCATACATTTATAGTGTTAGATAATTCTGAATCTATAAATCAGATAATTTGTGCCTAAAAACTTCCGCAAACCTTTGGATATTGTTTTTTTTATCCCAGGTATTTATATTAAAATAAACCCGTCAATATACGTAGGTATACCTATTGGTAGGTAGGTAGGTACAATACCGACCGAATAAAATCAAAGTATTTAAAAATGTTCCTAATTTAAAATTAATTTTAAATAGGCAACGGAACAGGTCTATAGTGTCTATACCAATAAAATACCCAACCAGTTGTAATTCCACCTTAAATTCTTTACAGAACTCGTCATGTGATATAATAATTTATCATGGCTTTAAGATGGAAAAGGCCACCGAACGTCGCAGTTGGACAAGTATGGAGCAGATTCGAAGTGAGACCACAGGGAGATAGAGCACCTATCAAGTAAGGTCATTAATTTATATGTACTGTTTATTAATTTCTTAGAAGCAATCACTAATTATTTTCATATTGCAGGTACCAAATAAGGGATATGGAGGAGAAACACAGAAAAGAATGCCTGGATATGATGCAGGAGACGTTTTTACGGGATGAACCACTCTGCCATGTTTTAAGTAGGTATCTACTTTTGTCCTTTTTTTACAACCGAACAAACCGACACACGGCGAGTATCCATACGTTGGTTCCACCTACACGAACGTCGCGGTTTACCTCGTCGTTCCTCATGCGTGCTGCAAAGGATTGGAACAACTTGCCTGCGTCGGTGTTCCCACCTACCTACAATGTTGGAGTCTTCAAGCAGAGAGTAAATAGGATATTATTACTAATTTAGTGTGCGTTCCATATTTTGGTTTACTTCTAAGTAGGATCGTCGTCAAGCACTACCTCCAAACATATCTTAAAATCAAATGGTAATCTAAGATAAATACTTATAACATGGATTTATAAGTTTCTACATCATTTCATTGGATAAAAATTTTCAAATAAGCAGATTTTTAAATCTTCTGCAGATATAAATACAGATCCCGTATCAATCGCAACAATAAGATCTAATTGGGAACGCTACGCGGACCAAGGAATCTGCGTAGCTTGCTATACTGAGGTGGATGGAGAGCCAAAAGAATTAGTTGGCTTCAATATTCTTCTTGTAAAGACAACTGAAGATGCAGATGAGAACTTAGAGAAGGTAGAAGTTTACTTCATTGAGTAGGTACGGTTAGAGTAACTGGAGAAGTGATAGCTTAACGATTTGAAACTTGATGGCCGAATGAGGATGCCTGACTTTAAATACTGCATGTGCCTTTTAATTTGCAAAAAGTTATGTAGGTAGGTATGTAGGTACGTGCTATACATTAATTTTCTTTGGTGAAGAGAAACATCATGAGTTAACCTGCAAACCTGAGGTTTTATAAAAGCTTCTTAAAGGTGTGTAAACTTTGCTAATTTCTGCAATCGATTAGCGCCGTGGACTATTGCCTTAACCTTTCACTTTGTTAACATCTCAAATTAAATAGAACCTCATTTTTTACAAACATTGTATCAGGTTAAAGGTGAACCGTGGAAGAAGCTTCTCAAAACGCTAACCGAAGCAGAAAATCTGGTGAATGTCTTCCACTACTATGGAGTTGATGCCTACTTGACTACAAGTGGGCTGACCGTGGTGAAGGAACATCGAGGACTGAATATTGGTGCTAGATTTATTGAAGCCAGGTAACATAGACTGCACCTAGATACAAGAATAAGAATAAATTATCCCGGCAGCTAGGCCTGAGGATTTTGATGTGGAAATCATGAAAGAAACAGTGAATATGTAGTCTTTAGGTACCTACTGAGCAAGTTTTTGTGCACAACATCTCGGACATAAAGGGGTGATATTTATAAGAACCTATATCTTGCACTGTTCTGCCTAATGTTACTGCACGCTTT
>LGAG01000717.1:524143-553746 GCA_001278395.1 Lerema accius
TCAAATGAAAAGGCACAAAATTGGCATTCTTCCTCTACCTGAAAATAAGTTAAAATTTCTCTTTACTATAGTTTCAATTCATATACTTATTCAAATTAAATTAAAATAGTACTTGTGGGAAGTGAGCTATTTTCGGTTTTACGATGGATAAAATACCTAGGTACATTGGTTTTTATGGTTATGACGTGAGATTGATCGCTGTTTTGCATCGCTATTTAATATCAATCGAAGTACCTGATATTTGCACATAAAACGTCACAAACTATCACATATTAATAATGGTATGGATTATTAAATAACATTTGTTAATATTTCATAATATAACTAATTATAATTTAACCAAATGTTTTACCATTGAAATAAAATAACATTTGTGATAAATAAATTTATTAAAAAAAGTTTCACACGGCATTAATTTATTTCTTACATCTAATGAATACTTCCTGTACTATAGACAATATAGGTATTATATAAATGCAGTAAAAGTGTATAAAAATAAACCTACGTGGAACAGAACAGAACCATTTCACAATTCTCGCTACGTTGCCGAATTAACAATTTATTTTTGATAGATATTTTGCTAATAATGTATTGTCCGCAAAATTCATAATCTTGTATCAATAGATTGGAATTTGATTTTTGGAATGTTAATAACTACGAACACATAACATACCAAAGGTAGACAAACCATATAGCTTAAATATAGTTATCTATCACACAACATACTTTTATTAGCCAAGAAGACTACCTTATTTTTCTTGTCAAATAAGCGACCTGAAAAGCTATGACTAAAAGCGAGTATTTAAAAAAATATAATTAATTATTTATGTTGCAATTCAGAAATAACATAAAAGTTCACGCGGATTTTAAAGTGATAAAATTATTGATTGAATACTAAGTTCTTTCACTGACAGGAAATATTAAATTTGATATCTATGTTGCAAATTACTGATAGTAGTGTGGCGTTTAATTCAAACTTAGGTCTGAACAGACATTTAAATAGTAAATAAATAATTGGTTTCATAGCATGCTATAATCTTTGTTTGATTAAAAATATTCTTAAAGTAAAGGTAACAAAAATAAATGAGTTAAAAATCGCTACACCGTAATTATTAGTTTTATTAAGTTCAAAAGAAGTAGGTATGTATTATTATGTTTAAAAATATAGGGTACCCCACAGGATATGTCTATGGACTTATAGATCACACATAAAAGAGCGAGACAAACACATACTTGTGTGAAACTGGCAAAATTACTCTATAATCTTACAATATACATTGTAATTTGGTATGTAAATTCATGCACATATTGATAGGTAGGAAAACTCACATTCATTCTTCGGAGGGCAGATTTGGTCCCACTGTTTAGTTATCTGTTTATCATTAGATTTGAATTGTTAATCTGTAGTCACACAATTTTTAATAATTAACTTCACTTGTTTGCAAAATTACTGACTTGTAGATATGCTACAAACAATAAGGTCTTGAGAACACATTGTGTTTTGTAAGCATTTCAAATTTATTAGATTACAGATGATATGTATAAGATGCATATACCACTTCCCAATTGTAATTACATTGAGAGAAGTTAAAATAATAATTACTGTCTTTAAAACACTAATATGAGGTACTTAATACAAAATTTCTACAACAATACAGGCTTTTTAGCACATTCACCCTACACACTTATATTAAGCAAATAAGTTTTCATTACTACATAAATTACAAAATGGCAAAACATAGAGTATTACAATTTTTTAATAGAGAGTCACTTTATTAATTTAAAAATAATAAAATGTCAACACACTTGAGCATTATAAAGAAAATTATAATACAGGTTATAAAGTTATTGTCTTGCCTGACTTGTGTGTGTAACATGTCATTAGATAGAACACTTTCGTCAGTACATCGAACGAGGTATGGTAGTGTGCGTTTTGTCTTAAAAAATGAATTTTAAATCTATATTAAACATGAATTTTAGCTTTCTGACTTCTATACTTTAATTAAACTAAATCCGACGCTTAGCAAACAAAGTTAATGTTAACATTTAAATAATATGGAGTAATAATTGCATTCGATATAAATATAATTTAATGCTCAAGTAAATTTGCATCCTCTGACTCAAATGTTACTATGTAACACTATAAATAAATTAAATAATATTTTATCCCTGAATGTTTCTTTAAAATTGTGTACACTTGATCACACAAACCTTTTCAATATACCACAAAAATTATAAGTATTGGGAATGTTTCTTAATATATTATTTATCTAAATACATAATTAGTACTCTCGTACTCAACATTACTCTCACTAATGGAAGAGGAAACATCCTATACATACAGTCATTATAAATCAATTATATTACTATAATATTATCATTAGGAATACATGCATTGCGTTAACATTTCTACAAATAAAACAATGCTATATAAAACAATATATTAGTATAAAATTTTAAGCTTTGGTATATTATCATAAAATTGCTTAACATTCAAAACGATAGAAAAATATAAATTATTTTCAAAAAATACTTATTAGTAGAACTGATATTGTTGGCTTATTTTGTTATAATTTTTGCTAAGGCAAGAAACATAGTATCATATTATAGATATAGTCCTTGGCAACATACAGCTTCAATGAGGAAAAACATAGTGGCTTTGTGCAGTTGTAAAGCTAATCTGTATCTGAATGACACCTTTAACGGTTTTGTGTGTATAACATTGTAACTAGATGTAATTTTAAAGGCGTAAATAAAATTACGCTATATTATGATATTAACTAAGAGATGCCTCGGCAATAAAGTCTTGTTTGGACTTAGTTATGGTTGCTGAAATGTTTAACAAATATGTTCGTATACATTTAGTTTACTAAAATTTGTCGCCGAAATAAAACACTAGTCTTATCTGAACAAGATTTTTAAGCAAAAAAAAAATCTATTTCTAATTTGTTATTCGTACAGCCAGGGTTCATTCAACTATTATCTAAGCACCCACAGATTTCTCTTACCTTTTACTTATTTTTAGCAAAAAATAAGCAAAAGCCAGACCTAATCCCTTGATGCTTACATAATATGTGAATGTCTCCGATTCGTAAAAATGATTGCCTTTAGAAATTATAACAAATTCGTACCATTAACAGTTTACTTCTTCATCTTCTCCAAAAGCCAGTCAGTGTTGAGTTCCTCAAGCTCACGGCATTCCAGCATACGTTGTGCGCCCACGGCGGCAGACAGTGCACGCTGTGTGCCCGCATACATTACCTGGAAATAGTACAATAAATGGGTAATACTTACGTATGTATTTCATGTTATTTCTAGAATGCTTGCAAACCATAAAACATAAATCATCAATATTTTATACTTGTGTTTAATATGTTAATTTATTTCAATCTAAAATACGTGAGACACAAAAAACATTCATGGTAGTTTATTATTTTTTAGTTATGTTGTCATTTTAATACTAATCAATAGATGAAATATTGAAGAAATTGTGTTGTTATAAATTCTTGTAATTTACCTGTAGCTCCATCTGTGAGTCTCTGGGTGTGTAGAATATCAAGCAAAGGGGGTAGGAGACCCGGCCATCATCATGTTTCATCCGAAAGCTGTAGCAAATAAAAGTAGATTAGATTGTCTATGTCAAAGAAATTACCAAATTCAAAATCATTACGTACTAAAATATTTTAGGAAATTCTTTAGAAAGCAAAATGCGCCCAAATTCAATGAAGGGACGAGGGCCAAGATGCATTTCCCAAAACCGCAACCTTCTAGAATTTTTAGTTTTCGAGATATATATATTTTTTTAAATTGATGTCAAACTACTGAAATTCCTATGCAAGAGCTAAACAGCTGCCAAAAGGGTAATGTATCGACCCAGGGAGTAGTAATGTGTGCAGTAGTGTAAGTGTACACAGTAAATTCAATTTTAAAATGAGACTATGTCACGGTTGTCGCCGGAACCCCGCTCACGCGGGGTTCCTCCTTTCTCGTAAATTAAAACATTCCAACCTAACCTAACCCATTATCATTCCATATCAGCAGGTTTCGTTTCTTGTTATTGGCGGGGGGCTTCGCCTCCCGCGCCCCCTAACGGGGTCCCCCTTTAGTTACCTCCTATTATTATATTTGACACTACACTATCACTACAGGGCGAAGCCCCGGGCGGCTCATTAGAGTCCAACAACCGCGACACTTCACTGGAACCGACGACACAAAGCAAGTATTCATCGCATATTCTTAAGCGATCACAAACGATGCTCTCAAACGCGAGTATAGACGATGAATGACTAAATAACAGTAGCTGTCCATTTTTGACAACAAATTGACAGATCAGCCGTCAAAGTGACACTAAAAATCAAGATGGCGGCCGTATTTGACACGACAATGTCATGAATAGATGGCTCAATTGTCAAACAGTCATTTGAAATCAATATGGCGGTCGTATTTTGACATATAAGTGTCGTAAACTTAGCAAATATGTATGGAAATTCCGAATTTTCAAAAAATCATATCTTGTAAAGTATTAATACTAGAAGGTTAGGACTTCGGTGATAATATTAGTAATAATATGCTCTACATAAAAAAAATATTTCAAAAACCTTAAGTGCATTTTGTGTTCTAAAGACGAGCAATATTTTATTGTGCTGTTGGTACTTGGATAGTGGCAAAAATTCTAAAATATTTCCTGGCTTCGGGAAACATGATAAGCCATTAGACTGGATGTTACCATGATGAAAGTTGTTAAACTGTGTCTAAGGCCTTTGGCCAGTAGGATAACTTCCAGAACTCAAGTTGATCATTGACTCCTCTAATAATCTGCATCAAAGGAGCATGGGGGTGGGTTCTAGGTCTCTTCAGTGATTATAACATACCTGTAGACAATGAAACGAGGTTGATGTGATGGCAAAGCCTCTTCCAAGTCTTCAATTTCCAATCCAGAGAGCTCTGTGTCTATTTCAAGAACCTGTTTCTCTCGATTAACCTGTAAATAAATTCAGTTATATATTAGTAACTAGTACTCAAAACTTATAATACAGTTGCATAGGGGAGCTTATACTATAATATTTGGTGGTAAATAATAGCTGACATTAAATTAAGTACTACTTTTAACGACTACATACAATTTACGACTTTTATAATCCTTACGTGACCGGAACTCTGCACAATATTCTTACCTTTATTATAAGCGCTTTATTAGATTGTATGTCTTTCTGAAAACGAAAGGATTTTAAAGCGTCCATTACGTGGTTCGGTATATCACAGACGTTTACGTTTTGTGCGGCCATTGTATTTCTGAGATAGTATTTTAGTTTAAGTCCACAATATTTTAAATCGGAGAAATATCATGTATTTTCACTAATTATAAAATCAAAGCCTGATTTATTATTTCGATTTTATTCTCGTTTACTTTGATGTGTGGATATGATTCAGACGGATGACGTATTATGACAATTAATTGATATGATGACAGGACAGAAGCTGACAAATCCGTGACGTACCAAATGACAAATGACACTCGCAAAACAGGTAACATAGGAATATTGTCTATGTTTTCATTACAAATCTAAATCTAATCAGTCAGTGTATCCAATATCAGTCAAACATCAGACAAAACAGAAATGTCAGAATAGAAATGTCAATCCCATCAGTAGAATTCACAAAAATTGTATAAACAAAATTGTGGTTTTGTGGACATTTTTTATAAATTCTACTTTATAGCTTAGACCACTAAATAATACTATCTAGTGATTATGAAAATATGTACAGTCTATTCATTTGGGGGCGTTTTATTTAAAAATTAGGTTACCTATTGTGTTTGCCTAGTTTTAGAAAGTGACAATTTTAGTGGTAATATTAGTGTTTTATCGACGATACAAGTGTTTATGTGTCCTATATAAAGGTCAGCAACTCGTATGTCAGTAAGTGGTACTTGTTTTATATCCCTAAATAGTAATTAATGCAAAGAAACTGATTTATTTATGTTTTGACTGCACTAATGTAACAAACGTCCTAGAACCATTATAAGTTTTGAAGGGAAACATTCTCCAGCATCAGCCCTGCTAGGAAATTAGGTATTCAAATATCCTCTGCTCAAGTTTTGCACTTTCCTATTAATATTCATTAAAAAATATTCATTAAAAAATATTCTTAATAACACTTGTTGCTACAAAATACATAACAAAAGAACAAACACAGTGAGTAATACGTATTTAATTTACTTGCTGGTTGTTGTTACGTGAATTTAGCCATTTTATTTCTTTAGTTTAACATTGAAAAATAATTATGATCCTAAGACTTAGGTACTTAAATAGGGATTTGAAGTAGTGGCCTGGTTTAATTCCTTCCAGCTGTGGTTTATCCTCATGGATACAAGAATAGTATTCAACATATTATAATAGTCTATCCATCCATCCATAAAAGTGGATTAGACTTTTCCACATAAGAAATTATCCAGTGTAATAACAGATATTGAACACTTTATAAGTATAATCCCAGTATTATCATGTACTATCAGATAAAATCCGTAGTCCAATCTGTATCTTGAGTCTCCGTTATGCATGGTTGCTATTATAATAATAATATCTGATACAATCTATTGTTACTATGGAAGTATGATGTATCATTATTTAATGCTTCAGATAACTAAAGCAATTGTGACTCAACTACACTGAAACAATATTGAACTATGTACTATTTAAGTAGTTTCATTTTTTGTTGCAAAATTCTATTGTTAGAATTATTGCAATATTTTGTCTGAAATAAATTTCCTTTATTTTACTGTATAGTCCGTTTTTTCAATATTTCTTATTAGATTTTGTATTTAAGGCATTGTGTAGTAATTTACATACAGATGTACAATGGAAAATAAAAGAATATATATTATGCATAGAATGGCTAAATGAATAAACATGTTGATTAATAAATGTAGCTCAATGTTGGGCCTAGCAAGAGAAAGTTTGTGCAAGTCACCTTTCAAAATGATTGAAAGAGTTTTACCACACTGATAAATTATTATCTAAAGACCTACTTTTAACATTTCATCTATTTGCTTTTGCCAAAAGATCTCTTGAATTTGGTTAAATCGGGTAGATTCCAATAAGTGATCCAGCTGGCAACTAATATAAGTTACAAAGAAATAAGACTTACAGCCTTATGAAATTACCTTCTATTTAATTAATTTAGTTACATTTTGTATAGCAATTTACATTTTTGAAGTGTTGTCAAGATTGCCTACATTTAATAACCATGCCAACAATCTGAAGTGTTGATAGCGTTAGTACTGTGGTTGTGTTCTAAACTATTTAATATAAATATGTCATAAATTGATTATCACAGGTTCAACGCACCCACCTAGTTATGGTGACAGTAAGCTGATAAAGCAACAACAATGGCTGATACACGTAAGTAACACTTTAAAATCACTATAAAGTTACCTAAATCTAGATTAAGATTGATTCGAATTTTTTATTTATTTTTGTATAGGCTTGAATAAGGCTTGTAAGAGTGGTCAATCATTGCAATTATAAAAAAAAAATAAAGTGATAAAATGGTTTCTGTGTATTCTTGAAGCTGCAACATAGCATGGTGTGACTTAGGTAATAGAATTGAAAAAAAAAAAATTGCTTTTTAAACAAAATTGATATTTAAAAAAATTTGCTGAATAATCCAGAATAATGTTTTTTTTAAATTTCAGATGAGCAAACAGAGATGTTAGAAAAACCGCCGCCGTAAGTAGTACCATTTGTATATTTATCTCTATTTGAATATTCTTGACATTTTGGGCATACATAGTTTTTGTCCGTATGCGCCTAATCACATTATGACATATATGTACATAAACATAGCAACAGATAACGAAAAGTAAGTAGTAAATAACTGTCAAAAGAGAAAATGGGTCATTTGTTATAAGCAAGTGTGCCAGTGGAAACCTATGACAATTAAAAGTATTCTAATAGCCATGTGACTGAAACACTTAGAAAAACATTTGGCAGAAAATATCAGGAGGGTGATAGCTAGGGAATGCTATCTCAATCTCGCAGGATTAATTTGAATGGTACGTTACGTAGTTATGATTGTATACCAGAAAAAGAAAAGGACCTGAGATCGAACCCTGCGGTATTCCCATCACACCCATTGACCCTAACTACTAAGCTTCACTTACTTCAGGTCTACCACTTCTAAGGTCACTTTCAGTATCTTATCTCCTAACGCAAATAACACACGATCGTGCGCTGTATTCCAGGCTTTGGTTTTACTTTAATATTTCGTGATCAGCACAATCGAACGCGTTAGATGAATCTGAAAATATATCAAATGCATTCTGAGTGCATCCTGTGCTTCATAGATATGCTTTAGACGTCACTCTATCATTTGAATTACGTTGCTGTAATAACCAAAACATCCTGTTTTAAAAAGTGGATAAATTATTGTTATAAGATCAAAGAGAATAGATCTCCAATATAGCTCTAGGTCTAGGAGTTTTGTTAAGCTGGGTAGGAAGACAGTTAGATATCCACTGTTTGCAGGGGTCACTAATACCAGGAAGAATACATAGACTTGCTATTGTCGTCGATAAGTGTAACAAAAGCTCATTGTCACGAATGTGTGTACACTATTAATAGTAGCGACGCAGACGTATCCTGTTAATACCTCGCACTGAATAAGGTGCTTTACTCAATCTTAATACCCAGCGACGTATTTTAACGTTCAAAAAATTTTGAATTTTATCTACAATAACTGTAGAGCTTAAATTGGTATGTTTGTTTGTTTATATAAGTCGGTATCAAGCAGATAGCGAAGTAAGTGGCTTTATTGCTTCGCAATCGCTATAGTGCTGTTAAGTCATTGAGAGGATATCGACAAAATTGTTTTATTTTATACGATAATATATTTTTATGTAGAAATTTTAATCGGTTTTGAGAAACCGACACCACCATATTTGACGAAAATATTGTAATTGTTTAAAACGCTGATAGTCTCAGAGCTGGAGCAGAAATAAATGAATTGCCTCGTAGTTGTAATTGGGTTTAAATACCTGGCACATAGGGTTACAATCTTACAAAAGAAAGACTAGTAAATGAGAAAGGAATGTGGTGAACATGAGTAGGGTGTTGGGTTTGGCAGTTACAAGTGCTGCATGCTAATCCATGAAATTGATCGAGACATTTTGGTAAAATTTACACTTATGGTGTATCGATATTTCGTACAAATTTCAAATATTTATTAGTATGTACTCTTTTAAAAAATGCGTACAAGGTATTTGAGCTATAAACTCCACTCCTTCAATTAACTCTTCTTACAATTTACACTTTAGTAGAGTTGTCTCTTGCCATTTTCGGAAAAAAAATATTTCGAAGGGAAGCTCGATGAAGGTAAGGTAGCTACAATAAACTTATTACGACATGTGGAAACGGTTATCGATATCGACATTCAACATTCACACCACTAATTTGCCTTATTACTCGCGCCGAGTGCAAACCGACACTTCACTTCGTCCAATCCATTCAGTATCTGAGCGTAGTTACGCCATTCGAGCCGCGAACAACGCTGGCTGAATGCAATCTTAGCGAAAGTTGAGAACGCGCTAGTAAAAAAGTAAAACGTCATATTTACGCGGGAAAAAATAGTCTCTTAGTTCCGTGGGAAATTGTGAATAATTTTTTTAGTCTTAAGTTTTGACAAGTCGTAGAAACCGTGGGTGTTTTAGTCTGTGTTCTCGTTTTTCGAAAGTTGTTTTTTGCCTGTGGTTATGTGCAAGTGGGTTTGTTGCAAGTTTAATTTAGTTCTTCGTCTCTAGTTAAACCAAGATAGTTATATGAATGCATGGGCAGGGCATGTTTCGGTGATAAAAAGACGATAGTAATACTAGCGAGATTATAGGATAGATAATTTATTTGAGGTATCTCGTTACTTCCAAAACTATAATTCAAAAACAAATTGTCGATAATTTTGATATGTATAAGATTTATCATGACCCTTAGTAGAGGTAAAAACGGGCTCATCTAATCAACGGAATATGCTTATTAATATTATATTCTTTCGCAGGGAATGTACCGGTATGACGTTTAAAAGCGGGAAGGCTTTTCGATTTACATACCTAATGTAAATCCAGCACAATTTGTTAGATAATAAAATAAATATTCCCTTCACAATATATAAAAAAGTATAATAATGAATACTGATTTGATTTATGACATAAATTCAAAGTATTCATTTGTTATGAAATTGTATTTCTGATAAATAATTCAATTTTTTTGGGGCAAAACCACTCTTAATTCTGCTGGTTTTCTCCATATAAATAGCAATATTATGACAGATTTATGAGAACCTACAGTTTCGTTTTTATTATGACTAAAAAAAAAGAAAAATAAATATTTTTATTTGTCGTCATCAGCCGGTAAACACATTAGATAGGATTTTCCGCATAATTCTTATGACGTGTTAGAGGACGTAGGATAGTCGCTACGGGTTACGGATCCAAGGTAATTTTTGGTGAACTCACCATTTATTATCAAATACTTGGGTATTTGAAAATTAATGTTTCAAGTAGGGCTGGGCTCATGCGTATGGATATGCATCAGATATTCATATCCGGAATTACAGTTGGGGAGAGCGGGAGTTGACAGAGCCAGGGGTGAAGTTGCACTAACATTTCGATAACAGAAAAAGACTTACTTCCGGCTTTTTTAACCCCCAACTGTCTCTCAATTCCAGATCTGAATTCCTGATGCAAATTCTGGATGTTTGCGTTAAGCCTCGTGAGCAAATAATTGGGTATTTTTGTACTTTTTCAAATAAAACGTGTTTAAGAAACTCATTGACAAGTGACACTCTGTATCGGGCGCTATCACTAGATATCGTTTAGATATCACTATGTAAACATTATTCCTGTCTGCTTGTTAAATATTATTAGATTAGGTAGCTATCTACTTAGGGGCTATTATCGCGTTATTGATATATTTTTTCTTAAATATCTCGAACTCTCTACAGGTCATAATCTAAAATTTATTAGTCAATCTTAGTGAAGTCTATTTAGTTCAAATTACTGTTAATCGTAACGTTCCTTATGTCAATAATACTTTAATCCATTAGTCGATTTATTTATGATGATAAGAGATAATATTTGACGTAGTTTATTTAAATGGCGTATCCTTTGTGTCTTCGTATTAGGAAACTTAACTTCAAACATTTAAAAAACTAAATGTTTTGATTAAATATTTGATTCTCGATAGATCTTAAATCTAAAAATAAAATTCGGTGTTCCTACTGATTATACCTTGATTAAATAAATTGTGTTTTCAGTTTCTCGATATTTATCCCCAGAGGGTGTAAAATAGGGGATGAAAGTCTTCTAGCAAATCTATATTGAATCGAAACCGCTGGATCGATTTAGATGAAACTTGGCAAGTTTTTAACTTATATCACGAGATTGGTCCTGCGGTATTTTGAAGCGGGACGATTGGTAACAGGTTTACCAAAGCGAAACGAGGGCAGTCCGTTAATTTTATTATAACGTGTAATAAAGGTTCTTTTGTCCAATTAAATTTATCGGTGGGTTGTCCAGTAAAAGTGTAAAAAATTTATGGTAATAATATTAGGTAAAGTTTCAAGACACCCAACCCGATGCATATCTCTTTTCGCATGATTTTCCCATCATTAATGAGTCATGTTTATTTTTAAATGTTGTCTCGACTAGATATTCATTGCTTACTTTAATCAATTATGTATGACATTTATGAAAAAATGCCATAGATTCTTTTTAGATTTTTATCTACTTTTTTGCCAGCATTATTTCTTTAGGCATTTATCTAGTACAGTACGCACTAGATAAATAAATACTAAAATATTTGTATATAAAGAAAATCTGATAGTACCAACCCTAAAATAAATAAATGCCACTCGGTAAACATAGACATTCATTGCCCCACACTAGGTTTATCTGTGCCATGGTTGCCATTGAAAACGCGCAAAGAATCTACATCGAGAACAGTAATTTAAACTGAATTAAAATTATTGCTTCATTGGGAATCGAACCCAGGACCCTTAGAACGGCCTTCCGACTGACAATTTCGATATACAAGGTCGTCAATGAAAAAAAAAATATCGGCCGATTGAGAACTTCCTCTTTCTTAAAAGTCGGTTAATAAAAATACATAATATTGCTATTGGCAACCGTCATAAGATGAGAGTGTTATTGGAAATCTATTGTTAGCTGTTATAATCTAGAACAATAAAGAAGCAAATACAATTTAGATATTGACAATGTAATTAGAGCAACAATGCAAAGATGTTATTGATACATTTCTGAGAT
Source organism: Lerema accius (assembly GCA_001278395.1). Lineage (NCBI taxonomy): Eukaryota > Metazoa > Arthropoda > Insecta > Lepidoptera > Hesperiidae > Lerema > Lerema accius. Next base: position 536,454 of record LGAG01000717.1, read on the forward strand.
TGTTTGTTGACTATTCCGAGGTGATCTAACTGCAACTAACAAGGGGTGACTTCATCACTTTTACTGACTTAAATACACCGACCTCTGTCAAAGGTCGCTGGAGTATTTATTTACTAGAGGACCTGCAGTCTGGTCAAAATCCGACCATTACTCATTATTAGGTATAGTGTCGGAGGAGTTAATTTTTTGCATCCCGGGATGTTTTTTTTTTTTTAATGACCACAAGATTTCTTTGAGTGATTGTGAAATTGATAGACCATAACAAAGGTAAACTAATCGTAGTGGTACTAAAGTAATGACAATATTAAGATACCTACTGCACTTAGACTATATTATAATAATTGGTTTGAAATAAACTCAAGAGTAGTTTTTATAAAAAATCATAAAACTAACCCGGCTTGGATGATGTCACAGCTAGATGGGCAAACTAATTGGGGATTTTTCTTTATATCCGGTTTCGATGGCAAATCACGAACGTAGTAAAACATTGACGCAATGAACCATTATGACAAAGTATCACAATTTATTTAATTCGAATATGGAACAACTTTGTAACGGTCGCTAGTAACTACTACATTGATAGGTACTAGTACTACCTGCAACTCTTGCAGAGGTAATTGAAGGTTAAAATGTCAACCACAAGTCAACCGCATGGGAGAGGCGTGCATTAAAAAACTTAAAACGGTTGCTTAGTCGATATCTCCTCAGTAGTGATAAGAATCGATAAATATGGTGGTGGCATCAAGGATTATTGGTTATCGCAACATGTCCTAATATTGGGTTTGGTCTGACCGTTTATTAGGAGTTAACTATAAAGTCCAATGAAATAAATGAATAACTCATTCGAAATTCAAAAATTCCATCATAGTCCTAAACTCAGATTCCCTGTATTTTGAGTACCATAGACAATACGACCAGGTACTAATAGACAGAGGACATAATATACCCAGACTGATATTGTTGAAATTCAAAATTCAAATTTCTGCTTCGGTGGGAATCGAACCCATGGCCCATTGAACGGCGGCCTAGTACAATAACCATTGCCCTATTGGGTCGCCAAGCGCTAATAATGTTGACTGTGTGGTTGAATCGTATTGTTCTAATAGGTGGTTACTATTAGCCCTATTAGCCTTTCATAGCTTGACGCGGACAGTCTAGCTAAATTAAAGTTACTATTATTAGTAGTTGAGTATTAGTAGCTAATTATTAGTAGTTAGTGGTTGTTTGAAGAACCTTAGTGAACTTGGGGCTCGTATAATAAGTATGTTCCATGCTGGAATTAAGTAAATTGCGTCTGAATTTGCGCAGCATTTTAAAGTTGGTATGTATTTAGTTTTTAATACTTCATCACAAATTTAATTAGGAACAAAAAAAGAAAAAAACACTGATCGCATTAAGTAAAGATCTTTACCAGGTAGTCTAAAATTCAACGTGTTTAATGTTATTATATTATCATTAGATTAGACAACATCGTCACTTACTAGTTACGTGGGATTTATTTTATGTAAAAACGAAGATTACATAAACAAACTAAATTAAAACGTCAAATTACGCCAAGGCTAGTTGCGCTACATTTCCCGTAAATGTAACGAACGATCACTTTCACCGCGTATCTGTGCTACACGAATAGAAGGCTCATTCAGACTTAATGTTTGATGGTAATTGTTTTATAACATTGAGATTTTTGTTATAACACTAATAGGTTTAGGGAAAAAGACATTCGAGATTTTACTATAGGTATCTTATAATTTTTTAATTAGGAAAATCTTTAAAAGAAAATGTTTTATTTTTAGCTTAAGTTTGGTCAGTGATATAATGTAATTTCCATTCAATATGTTTGGGAAAGTTTTGACATGTTGCTATCCATCACGCAGCTAATTAACGAAATAAGACAAAGGAAAATAATTACAAAAGGAGGACTTATCTTTAAATAATGAGCTCTTCTGTATTAATGTAAAATAGTCATTTATACAAAAGGAGTTTAAAAAATATTATTCACATTTTGTGAAATTTACATTCACCTGTGCAAAGAAATGTATTAACAAGAAATAAAATATTATCTACCAACGTAGTTGTGAATTAAGAATTGATTTCGTACCAAGTTCTACCTTGACTTGGACTTATATTTTACATTACAGAAGGGACCTTTCCTGTGCCTTAGAAAATAACTACATAATTAAAAACCAAAGAGCGCTTTCTTCTATATATTAATTATACTGAATTCTAGAAGTAATTATTAAATAGTGATGCGCTATGTATACTTGATCGTGCTCGATCCGTTAATATGAGTGTGAGTGCACAACCTAAAAAAGTTGTTTCCTGAGATAAAAATTACTCAAGGGGCATTCCCGTCATATAAGCTACATACTTATCAAGTTTCATCGACCAGACAGATTTTTTTATGTTAAATAATAGATAGAATTACGTATTAATATATCTATTTACGGTAATAACCTATTTCATGGTCGATTTATTATAAGTACAGAAAGTAATGAAAAGAAAGCACAAACCACAGCAAAAAATTTACAAAACGTTTACACTAGACTCTAGAGTTGTTATCTAAATCGTGTTTAAGGTCACTCTTCATTTTACCAACAATAACATAGTGCGTGTAAATAGGCGTAAGTGTAAAGTGTAAAAGTGTAACGAAAAATGTCAAAAGCCTAAGTTCAAGTGTAAAGTGTAAGTGAAAAGTTGGTGGTTACAAAATGTTGTCCAGAGGCTTCAAATACCAACGGCTGGACGATGTTGAGTTTGGGTAAGTGTTTTGTGAATTATATTGGAAATAATTGCGTAGACTCGTTAGTTAGACGTTTTTAATGTTAAAGAATGGTTAAGAATAGTTCTGCAACCAGTTTTGCTCTGGTTAGAGAAAAAATGGTCTATATAAATATTCGTATAGATTATTTTTTTAAATGTGCAGAGGAGTTTCCATTCAAATCTTAGTTCACCATTTCAAAGCACTTTACGAAAAGGAGATAGTTTTAAAAACAAATTTGAATTTGATTTTTTTATACGAAATTTGAAATTGTTGTTGCTATACTTTGCGACAGTGTAACTTTTTTGAAACTTGAAACAAATGTTTCAAAGATATTTTCCATCGTTTCGGAAAAGGAATATTAGCAAGAAAACCCTCATTTGAAATCAAATATGACCTACTTTCATAACACGAACATATCGTAACCGTAGTAGTAAGATTCATAAATTTAATTTATCTTTAATTAAGGATTAGCGACAATATAACAATATTCGGTCAAGGAATGCTTTGTTATCGCTGCCCGAATTGATTTCATGTTGATTAATTTTAATTAAGTGTATTGATTACAAGTTGTTGTTATCAGAAAAATGTTTTAAATTATTAGTTATACGTATAATTTAATTAGTGATGCCAAAACAAATGGACGATTTCGTGAATTTTCTCATTGTTTTACAGAATTTGTTTTCTTTATTATGCGTTTCGTATGTATAAAAATATACACGGATTTAGAATTTAAGAATTACTTCCTGTTTTAGAATCTCTCTAGTCTACAGCCGGGGCCAGTATAACTAAGTTTAAGTTAAACTAGGGTTAAGTTTTTATGTTACGCAGGTGTAGCGAAGAAAAATTATTGAGTATTTTTTTAATCTCGTGAAAATTTATTTTAACTCTCGATAAATGAATTTAAAATAAGTTGTAAACAATTTTTAGTTCATTTAATATTATGTTATTTCTATTATAGTGAGCTAATACTATCTATTATATTATTTGAGTGACAGGTAAGTCACACTAAATTACTGACTCAGTATGACTTGCAAAGTAGATACGAGTATAACTGATATACAATATTTACTTACCAAACTAGTTCCAAATTTCTTTTTCTTAGACTATGGGTATTATTACAACGAAAAGCATACGTCCCATGGCATTGGTTTAATGCAAACAATAGTCGTATCTCGACAGTACAAATGCCTCATTAAAGTTTTTTCTTGATCCATTTACCTTAACCTAAACAAGTACATTAAACCAAGGTTAATTTTACTGCCTCGCTAATCATTCATGTCAAAACAATGAACTATCGTAACTACCACATGTAAGTTCCAGATTTAATACACACTACACTGTCGTTGTTCTTTTGTTTTAATTAGTCCAATAATACTCTAATACCACCCACCGAGTCTAATTGTAGTTTTGTAGTCCTAAAGTATACTCGGTTAACTAAAATACACCGCAACTTTTTTATTTGTTTCGTTTTAATAACGGTCCAATCGTTTAAGAAGAGTTCAGTGATAAACGCACGTACCTACCCTATGCTTTTACATATTAAGATAGTTACTTTACTTATTTTATAATTGGAGACATAACGAGGTAATAGATAGAAGACGAAGACCCTTGTCTTTTAGCACGACGTAATCCACTTTAAAGATTGTTCGACGCAAAACATAAACAATAAACAACGCACATTTTGATAAGATATTCCAGAAAATTAAAGTGTGTAGTGAATAGTAGTGATAACGGTCATACGGTAAAAAACTTTCTTTTTTACAGTTTACCTACTTAAAGATACCAGTAATAAAAAATGTAACATTCAAGGTAGTAAGAATTCTTATATTCTTAATTTTGAGTTGCAATTTTTTTATTTTATTGACAGTGGTTTTTATTTAATTGGTGTAAAGTAGGATAAAGTTTTTAGTGCATGTTGACATTTTTTGTATAGCTCGAGTAAAGTTATACCGAAACCATTTAACTTTAAACGCTAACAATAAAAACCTATCACGTCAATCTTATTATTCTATTCAACCGTTATCATTTTTACCTGTAACTTGTGTATGACGTTATTATCTTAAAGATAAAGCTTACTATATACTATAGTAGGTACTCTAGAAGGTACATTAAATATTTACCTTTAAATATAATTTATAGCCTTATTTGTATTGCATTTTATAGTCTTTAATAGCTTAATATTACTAACACGTTTTATATCGTCAATATTTACGATCAAACGAATGTTGCCGATGATAATGTTTATTGCGTTTTTCATCGTATGGCATTTCCCAATCTATTAAAAGTGATTAAGATAGGTGTGATTTGTTTCTGATCATTGATAAATAATGTAATGATTAGACTTTTAGGGTTTTCATTTAAATTGGCTTTATTACATGTCATTTAGTATGGCAAAAGCGGTTAAACAAAGCTAGCAAATTTTCATGTTGTTTTATTAAGAGGGCCTTTATTACTAGGTCCACAGATTTTTTGTAATAAACCAATGTAATAAACCAACCGAAGAAAATGCGTGTATCGTGGAAGAGTACCTATGCTCTAGGCCCTAGGCTACCTCATTCAGGAAAAGGGACCTACGCCTTGTAGAAGGCTAGGAAAACAAATGTAACAAAGGACTAAGAAAAGAAAAACCTTCAGCTATTTATCATAATTTCCATACCATAGAGTTCTCCTACTCTAGTGTCTAGAACTCTGTTGAAATGGTATCTGATAGTGATCTATTCAAGTCTAAGGCGCGGTGGAATACAAACAAACATATTTCGCTAAAAGCACATATTGCTCCAAGGCGAGTTCAGTATAATAAGATTTCACGAGCTTTGTTATACAAATCAAACATTCATGACAACTTTAATATATGCTTTGCAGTTAAGGGCCATATGCATGCATGCATAATGCATATGCATCGCCCTTCTGCTGACAACCTCGATTATTGTGTATTTCTCATTATATTATGTGTATAAAGATTGCATAAAAATTTAAATAATACATCAGTCAGATGTGGTGGCTGTATTAGCACCGACCGCAAAAGAAACTGTAGTTTCATGATCCGTTATTTTATAATTTTCGGTTAAGGGTTTATTTTTTTTATTATTATTTTATTCGACACTATTTTGCACCATACAGTTTTCTATATTGTCTCTTTTTCTGTGAACATAAGAGAAACCATAGGAAAATGTTTCGTTTTATGAGAGAGTTTATTTTATGAGAGTTGGTTAAAAAAGATGTAAAAGAGTTCTTGCACATCCTTGCTAGATTAATGATGAATTTAATTCTTTCTTCCAAGAGACGACTTTTACGCAATTGCGTTTATTTGTCTAAAAGTCCATTACGAAATTGTAAACGTGAGTGGTAATTTAAGTTGTTTCTTATTTAATCTTCTAGGGGATGAAAGTGGGTGGCGTTCTGTCGCTATTCATAGACAGTGCGTGGGTTGAAATGACGCCCACGCTCAAATATGTCTGGAGTCTGCAGAATGAAAGGAATTTCATTTTCCCGCTTGTGGAAATGTCGATTGTCGGGGTATTAAAGGGTTTATTAATAGATCATCTATAGCTGGATTAGACTTCGTAGTTATGTGGATTTTATAGGATTCTGTCGTTCTTCCCCTAAGATATTCGATTATCTATTGATACTATTATCTTATGAAAAGTCCGGGGTTTCGCGTTCATAGGTAATAGATATTTGTATTGTTATTATATGCGTTTTTTCACACCAATGCCCAAACAAAAGTGAACAAACACAATTGACAAAAAATATTAGTTTGGGATTTCGTAATTTCAGTTTTAATTGTTGGTTACTTTACGTGTTTATTTTTATTCACGTATATTGTCCATGGAGTTCCCAATACTATAATTAAGCTAAAAATACAATCGTAAAATTAATTGGTACTTGACACCTACCATGTGCTATGATAAGTACACGCGCTGACGTCATAACGGGATTCCCACAATGATAAATTTTGTGTGGGAGTTAATACCACATACGGTAATAGTGTAGCATGAATTGTAATATACTACATAGTCACAATTTGTTTGGTATTTGGTCCCATTTTTTTATCGTTTACACATAAGATAGTATTCGGTTAACATTGTCAAAAGACATGGGCGGTCTATGAATACGGGCATCTGGCGTAGTTAACTTTAAAAGTCATTACTATTATGTATAATCAATTAACCATATAAGTGACAAATTGATTGGGAATTGCAAAACGCAATAAATAGTACAAAATTCTATAGACTTTAAGTTAAACCGTAACGCGTAATTTAGTATACATATAATTTAATACACTAACATATAAGTATCGTTAATGAGAAATTACCCATTCTTTTAATGGTGTTAAAGATACACACGAACCCGTAATATGCAAAAGCGCTTAAAAAGCTTCAAATATCGAACTTACTTAAAGCTTTTTTATAGTCTCCTAAATATACATATTATATTTAACTTGTTATACTTAAAAAGATCCGTTAAAAGAAAGCGTTCACAAACTTTCTTTGCCTACCTACTTATTTCTTGTTTACAATGGAAGGACTTCAATTGAAATTAATATTACTCAAAGAGAACAAGTATGAAAGTTCTTTGGTTATGATAATATGTATATGTATTCTGATTTAGAAGTATTTTCTTAAAGTATTCTTTCTTACGTATCCTGTTATTATTGTAATAATAAATCTTGTACTAAACTAGCAGTCGAATTGATATTTAAAAAAATATATTATTATTATTAGGTATTTGCAAGTTGTCTATCAGAATAGTAATCTACCCAATTCACCTGCTGAAGCTTATAATCATTTCCCAGATCTTATAATTTCGAAATTGTACCGGTTCTAATTTGACCTCGAAAATTGTGATAATAAGGACGTCAACAAGGTAATCAATAATATTACACAAAATTATCAAACGCAAGAGAAAGGAGACAAAACCTTGAACTAAGTCAGTGTCACTTCAGTCAGTCATTAGAGTAAATACTTGGGTAAATAGAAACACTATGAAAGATTAACATCAAAGATATAGTTGGTGGTGTATAATTGGTGGAATATTATAATTGGTGGAATACAGGTGGAATACGAGTATAATAAAAATACATAAGTACAGGAATTGAGAATGTACTTCTTTTTTTGGCGCCGATTAAAAATAAAATTTGCTCTTACATAACGTTTGTTAAGTGTTACACCTTACAACTGTTAGATGATTTTGTGTAAAAAGTAAACTCAGTGTTATATGCATCTAATGATATCAATTCCTTTTTTTCCTCTATTAATTTACCTTTGAAACAAATGGCCAAAGAACTGGTGTCAGATTTTTGTATAGTACCAATCGGAAACATTAATCAATACATGAAGGTATGAAGGTTAAAATAATCGTACTAGGCCTATTACAGCACGGAATTATTACACAATACAGCCTCCGGTTAGAATGTACGGCGTAAGTGAATTGACAGCTGTTAACAGGAATCGAATCATTATTTATGAATTTGTTTTCACATTATAAAATGTACGTAATTAATTTACCTTAACGTGCCTCTATAGTGACAGGATTATTTGGACTTTACATTAGGTATACATTTCTGTAATGCAAGGGTTCATCTAAACAGAACACCAAGCAAATACTTTTTATTTAAGGAACCCCATACGATGTTATTTTTAGGGTTCCGTACCTTAAACGGAAAATCGGGACCCCTATTACTAAGCCTCCGCTGTCTATCTCCCTGTCAGGTTGTCTGACAGCAGGCTGTATCTTATAAATCGTGATAGCTAGAAAGCTGATTTTTTTACGTCTTACGTCTTTTTTCTTCTGCTACATTTCACCGGTTTCTCAAAGTTTACCTTTTTTTTTGGGGCTTCAAATATGTAATATAGCTTTTGCGGAACCCTGATGACTGTTCGAAACCCAGTTTGATAATCCCTGGACTAATATTATGCTTGTGCTCATACCCATAATACAAAGGGTAACATAATAACGTCTTGCCTACGCTTTAAAATAATACCTACGGCATGCAGTATTATTTAAACAAGCCCCCTAGGCTTTCACAGTGCCATTGATGTGTCTAAACCCTGTATAAAAATAACTTGGGACACGTGTGTCTGTTTGTTTAACAGTTATTACAAACATCTATTATCTTAATAATAAACGTGTGTGTATTTTATTTAATCTGTGGGTCGGTTTTCAAACATCGCGCTGCTCTGTTGTCGTTGCGCGCGCTTATGTGTCATTTGTCACCTAGCTGTCATAGGTCACAGATTAAAAATAGTTGTTATGTACGTACGAGTAGATTAAAAATAGTATCGTTGGCTGATTTCATGTGATAGTGATTACAGGTAAGTATTGTTTATTAAGTTTCGGGAATAATAATATGTTGACACTTAGCACATATTAATTATTTTTTGTCACGTCATATTTTGTGGTCACATTTCTTCAGTATGCTTCAATGGTAATTACTCTACAGGATAATAAAGCATTTAAATTGTATACCGCAAATTATAATATGCATGTTTCTTTTTAATACTAAACACAATGACAATTAGGTACGATATAAACAATAGTTTACTGTATTTCCGTAAATTTAGTGAATTTCAATAACATTGTGTTTAATGCATTGTAAACATTATCGACCTTAATCATGGTTTTAATTAATTTTTTACTGTATTGTGTCTTATTGCTTTGAATCTCATTATTCGATACTATTCTAATTAACACCTTATCAGTTAAATACGTACCTGATAGAAAATGAGTCCTTCCTTTAAAATAATCAGTCGATAGTTGAAACACAGAAGTTAGTTGTCTAATTGATTTCAAAGTTTTAAATGTTTATGTGATCAATCACGTTGCCAACTTAATTTAGCAGCAATATCTACACAAATAAATAAAATTAGAGCGTTTATTTGTTATATGTGATATGCTACTTTTTTCTTTTTTATTACTTTCGTTTCGATATAAGTTTCCCGAAGCGAAGCGAGGGCGGGTCCACTACTTCTCAATAAAGCATTCGGCTTCCGTGGGGTTTCGCGCACACTATCTACATTTCTTATTCCCGCCAAACATCTTTATAATTATAAGGATAACCTGGGTTCCAATACATTTTACTGAGTAGTTACCATACTCATATAGGTCTGAGTTACCATAGTACAGCATAATATGTATAGTATATCGTAATCAATGGAACTATTTATAACATACATTTTTACATTGCAGAACTTAATGATCGATTAATTGATTGTCTTGTTCATAAGCGCTGTAACCGCTTGAATTTTATGAAGCTTGCACTCGGGGTCTCTCGCGTAAATCTTGAATACGTAATACTTACAATGAACGATTGTTGGTTCGAAGCGACTTCGGTTAACGTAACGACACTAAAGATTATTGCTATTTACGACTTGTATGGTGCAGTGGTTACCACGCTACACCGCCATGTTCAATGGGTCGTGGGCTCGATTCCCAGGAGGGCGCAAGTTTAAATGATGAATTAAGTTTGTGTTATCGGTCTCGGTGTGTGTTTTTGTGTTGTCCATGACACTTTAAGGCATAAAGAACCAACGCCTTTCATGAGTCAGCCGCCAAACGACTCGTCGTGTTTCGGCTAGGGGGGGCGTATAACATATTTACTTCTTTTTGTACATAATATAATCATAGTATAATAACTAATTAAGCATATTATCGCAGTAAGAACATGACCATCTATCAAAATATTAGTTTTATCATCACGTTATGATAGTTGTAATGTGATGCGTTTTGTGTAATGTGTTCACCGCAACCAGGGCTATGTACAGATTAGGTAGATGGATACTATTAAAAAGGAAGACAGACTTATATTTATGGTATGTTACGTAATAGAGTTGATTGTTGTAATTAGCACTGTGTAAAAGGTTTCTTTCTAGACTTTTCTATGCTTTTAGTGTTATCAAGCTAGTGTCTGGTACGATTACCGATAGTTGATCATTTATCAAGGCTCCTCAGCTTGTTAGTTAACTATTTCGATATGAAACATGTAGTACCATAACTTTTCGAGTTATAGTGCCCATTGTTAGCCAAATGAGCAGCGAAAATTTTGTAGTAGAGTCCTGTAGACATTATTTAGGTACGAAATGTTAGGTATAAACCTTAATAACTATGGGCTTATTTACTACAAAATAATTGAATAGTTGGAGTAATTTAGTACCTAAATATTACGGCATTATTACTGTATTCGATAATATCGTAGTGTGGTGTATGTAGCGCTGTAGCGGCTTATTGTGTGCAAACTTTGCACTCGGCCCGCGTTTTGCAGACTGCGATGTCCTGCGCCGAGTGCCGTGTGACTTATATGACATTGCGTGTGTGGTGCGCGTCCTACCACAGTATTACAACTTCCAGGGGCGTACTCAGATCTGTTTTAAAAGTATTTTTTGTCTATAGTGTGTTCTATTTTTGAATTCGGCGATAACGTTCGTTTTCTTGTGGTTGTAGCTGTTAACAGTGTTGCTAGGTACGTTTTGCTTTTAATTAATGGTGATTTAGTCAGAACAGCCTTTGTTACCTGTAAAACATCTGCGGTAGAGCGTAAGTGTAAAAATGTGTTATTTATTAACAATTCGCGTAGGTAGTTTTTTATATGTCATGTTGTGAACGTTGTAGACAAAATTTGTTTCGAGTTGGATTTTTAAAACAATAAAAAAATAAAAATGTTTTAAAGTTTTGTAATGGCAGCGAAGTTGTGTAAGAGATATAATAGTCTGTTATTATTAGACACAGAACAAAAAAGCTCTATAAATAATTCTAGTAAACAATAAACATACATAATTTTACATGCTGTTTAATTTAATAGAAACCGAATCATTACCACATTTTCCGCTCTATTATTGTTTGATTCGCTGGCGTTCTTTATGCCTTATTTACATTTCATTGATTTCAAAGCATGATTGTTGATTAAACATATTTATAATTCTTAGATAAATTGGGCTATACAATACAATGCCAAATAATCAAATCCGACTGTTATGCCATGTTTACAATAGGCGAGTATTTTAGTCGAATATAAATACCAAAAATTGTTCATATTCGACGAAAACAATCGTCTAATCTAAGTACTAAACAAGGCATAAACTTAAGGTTAGCATGAATGCGTCGTGCAAGCAAATCACAATTTTCAGGAATTAGGACGTTATTAATTTTGGACTTTATTATATTAGGCAAGTATTGTGCAAAACAAGGCACTAGTTTTATAGAATAAGTCTTCAACTCATTTCTTAATAAAAAAAATGCCAAGTGCAAGTTGGTTGTAGGTATGTTATTAATATTGAAAAATAAATACAAAACAACGGTTAATTATATGGGGACCACCTTAATATTTTTTTATTTTTAGTATTTGTTGTTTCAACGGAAATACATAATTTGTGAAAATTTCAGCTTCCTAGCTATCACGGTTTATGAGACAGCCCGCTGACAGACAGACAGTACAGGCTCCCGTTTTTACCTTTTAGGTACGAAACCCTAAAAATGAGTTCAGATTACTAAACCCTGTCTTTCCTTGTCCATAGCGAGTCCAGCCAAGACTTGTTGGCGGTCCGGGTTCCTATCAATGGCATGACATGCCAGTCCTGCGTGAGAAACATAGAGACCTCCACAAAGGATCTGCCTGGAGTTCAACACGTAAAGGTAACAAGTTCACATATATGTTTACTATAATTACACTCTTAATTCAATGCCATAAGGTTTGTTTAAGCTTGTCACTTTTCAATGTTGTTAGTGTGACCCTGATAGTGATATGATTCATTCAATTACATTTAAAATTTACGTTAAGTTCAGGATATTTTTGTTGACAAAAAGGTTCAACAGTGGAATTGCTAAGTTACTGCAACGAATTAAAAAAAGCAGCACTATGAGAATATGCATATTGCATTATAACAACGAAAAAGCATCGGAGTCTGCCTATATGCTTATTCTATTCTCGTCTATTAATACGTGGGATTAAGGTTATCTGTTGCATGACACGTTTTCCTTATGAGAGTGGTTATGGCCACAGAGATTAGTTATGCGTGTTTGTAGTTTCAGCTGTCGTCTGTAGTTTTTCTAATATATCCGAAGACGTTAGGTATATTCTTTGAAGCTTTGATGCCAAGGCAATAAGAGTTGATAACGGGAACAGTGCTACGAGTACCTATGACAAAAACAACAGGCTTGTTTCCCTAAAATTGCAATCCACATTATAACTTGATGATGGTTTTTTTATACTCGTAGCAATAAAATAGGTTTAGTAAGTTTGTTGGTGTATTGATTTAATTAATGTATACTAATTGTAATTTTATTTTAAATCAGGTTGAGCTGTCAGAACACGCAGGGTACTTCAGATATGACCCCAGCGTGTGTTCTGTGGAGGTCATACGGTCTCATATAGAAGATATGGGGTTTGAGGTGCCCTCTGAGCACAGTGAGGACGAAACCAGGTCAGTCTACTTAGGGTCTACTCGTTCTACTGCCGGTCTATTCAGTAGACCATGTTTAAAATTGTTTATCTAGTGATTTTATAACTATATCTAGTATTTTTTTTAATACAGAAGTCTTATCCCGCGCGAAATCCCTACAGACCTTTTAATAGACATGTCGGGTGCGCAGAACGAGAGTGATAAGGAAGTTGTTATCAGCGTCACTGGCATGACCTGTCAATCCTGCGTTAACACGATTGAAGGTGGGGCACAAACTTCTATAATATTGATTCAGTAGAAAGAAATGAAGGTCAAAAAATGTTGTATGCATAAAACTTAAACTTTGTTAGCGTGTATAAATAGTTGACCAGAATGATTACAACTACTGATGGAGTTGTCTTATTAAAAGTTGTTTTAATGTATTTTAGGTGCTGTAAGAGAATTACCAGGAGTTTTACAAGCGACTGTATCTTTAGAAGAAAACAAAGCGACAGTACGACACACCAGTGAAATAACTCCACAACAAATTGCCAACTCTATATATGAACTTGGTTTTGACGTCGACATAGGTAAATTGGAGCTACAGGTTTTTATTTCTGTAATTAGTTCGAAATTAATAAAGGTTGGACTTAAACAATGTCATTCGAGAGTTGATATAAGAAAACTGATGCTAGCTGCAAAAAACCTTTACGTTTCAGTTACAAAAACTTTAATTTTGTATTTTACACGATTGTACGTGTTTTTGCAGGCAATTCATCGTCTAGTGAAAGTACTCGGGAAGCTTACGGTGATGTGGTTCGAGAAACATCTCCATCCAGGAGTAGAGTACAAATGAATGTAAGGCTCAATCTTTTACCTACCAATATTTTATTGAACAGTTTAATTTAATACCCTAATAATAATCAAGTAGCTTTATCATAAGAAACTGTCATTATTATTAGAATTATGTTCTGTAAATAATTGTCAATTATTATTTTTACTATATTTTGGTTGGCTCTTTACGCAACAGTATCCTTGACTAACTTAAAATTCAAATTCAATTTATTTCGTGTTGTCAACTAACGGCTTACTTAACGAAGGTAATTTTTTTTTCAATATAAATGACATTTTAAAATTTAAAAAAGCCGTTTTGTATTACATTATTAAAAAAAAATAAAAAAACATTATTATCATTATCGTGTAGGTGTTACCTTACTTTTTAAGGTCTTGATTGTTGGGCTATTTTTTAGGGTAGCACAGTCGTTTCAACTGAGACAGAGTTGTCGAGATGTACATTAGAAGTGCGCGGTATGACGTGCGCTTCATGTGTGGCAGCTATTGAGAAACACTGCTCCAAAATATATGGTGAGTTTTATTATACTACAGCTTTTGACAAAAGCGATCTTTTTAAAATATATACTCGGGATATCCGTGGCGGGCCAACCTGCAAATATTATATGGAAATGCCTGAAATAGTAAAATGATGTTAACGTAAAAGTCGCAAAAAAAAATACAGACTGAGTCGATTCTAATATCCGGGAATATATTTATGGTTTTGGAACTTTTATTTCTTTAAAAAAATCTAGTTTCTCTTAGTTAACAAACAACAATTAGAAATTTCTTTATTACTCAGTTCTATCAGGGTATGATTTTTCATCTTTTTTGTATAACATTAACATTATTAATAACAAAGAAAGTTTACATTGAGTTTTAATTTTCTTCTTTTCAGGTGTCCACTCAATACTAATAGCACTTTTAGCAGCTAAGGCGGAAGTTAGATATGAGCCGAGGAAGATAACAGCAGTGGAGGTTGCCAGTTCCATTTCTGAACTGGGTTTCCCTGCTGAAGTGCTCAGTGACTGTGATGGCAGTGGGCAACGGGACCTGGTCGTTATTGTACGTAAAATAATATTGTAATATTAGAAGTCGCTGGCGGCTCCGCCCGCGTAATTTTCCCGTTTCTGGAATATTTTATTTTGCTGCTCCTCTCCTATTCATCATAACTTGATGTTATATGTATAGCCTATAAGTTTCCTCGATAAATGGACTATCTTACACTAAAATAATTTTTCAAATCGGTCCAGTAGTTCCTGAGATTAGCGCGTTTAAACAAACAAACTCTTCAGCTTTATATATTAGAATAGATTAATTTAGATCGATCATCATCTTCATTACCATCATTATCATCATCATCATCATCAACCTCATCATCATCATAACAACCTATAACTGTCCCACTGCTGGGCTCTCTCCTCTCACAGTGTGAGGGGTAAGATATATAAGTATCGATAGTATTGTAAAATTATAGAATAATATTAACTTAGATCGATAGTTGGTGGTTTTATGATAGATACATTTTGTGGTATTATTTAGTGGCAGCGGTGGGATAATTTTTAATTAGACTTTATTGTAAAACGTACGTTTTAGTTGGAGGCAAATGCTTGCTAAATAAATTAAATTGGGTATACGTACTTGCAGAAAATACTTAGGGATAAGCCTTATCATATTTTGTGTGACTAACTTAAGGAAGTATTGTTGTAGGTAAATTGTATGCATAATTATTTGTTTTTATGTAAAACTATTTTATTTAGAAATATCACATTGCAAGTTTTAGGGAGTTACAATTTATTTTCTCCTTATAATGTCGGAATTTATAAAAAAATCAGTACCTAATTTGGGGTTAGTATATACTTGAACGTCCTGTAAACGTCATAAATAAGTCTAGTGTAACATATTTTCATGTTGTTTCAGATTAAAGGCATGACGTGTGCATCATGCGTCAATAAGATAGAAAAGAGTGTTTTGAAGTTAGCCGGAGTAGTTTCGTGTGCGGTCGCCCTAACTACGTCCAAGTGAGTACTAGTTTTAAAGTATTAATTAAAGACAATATGAGGATTCGTTGAACTAAACTACATATTCCAATCCGAGTGATTTTTTACTTTGAATGTGCTCGTAGAAGGAAATGTTGCTAAAATGAAGTGTTACTTAGATACCTGTACTGTAATTCACTTAAAAAACCTAAAGCAAGTTTGAAATAAAGGACCTAAAAATAAAAATTGGTAAAGTCAAAACGCTACGTGTCGCTACGTGTAACAATTTTAACTAAACATGCCTTTTTATTAATTGAATGTTATTGTTTCAGAGGTAAAATTAAATACGATGCGGAACTCATAGGGCCGCGTAGGATATGCGATGCCATCTCAGACCTGGGCTTCGAGGCCTCCGTCCAAGGCTCGCAGACCAGAGGGACCACCAATTACTTGGAGCATAAGTGAGTGTCTTTATGAGTACTAAATTAACTCTATATTAAATTTGAAAAGTTTTGATAGCAACGATTTATTTGAATAACCAAATGTGATAAAAAAAGAAATGTATATATTGCTGTCTCATTTTACCACGTTATCTCGCGGGAACTGTACTATTTTCCGCTTTAAAATGTACCATATAATCATGCCCAAAATATTAGCTACTAATATGCAAAGTACCGTCTAAATCGGTCCAGTGGATGCCTCGTGAAAGACAGTATGAAAAACAGACACAATAATAAAAAAAAATTAATTGGTCTCTATGTCGATGCCAGAGCTAAACGTCGCTAAGAAAGTTTTTTTTTCTTTAATTTTTACATTTTAAGCAACAACTTTTTGCAGATTTATTTAAGTGTACATGACTAAAATAAACCAATGTTTTCAGGGAGGAAATAAGAAAATGGCGGAACGCCTTCCTAATATCGCTACTATTCGGGGGTCCGTGTATGGCAGCCATGGCGTATTTCATGGCGCAAATGTCTAGTGAACACTCGGCACACGACATGTGCTGTGTACTACCAGGACTTAGTGCTGAAAACCTCGTCATGTTCTTATTAGCTACGCCCGTACAGGTACGTTCACGTACGCAAATAGACATGCACGTACGCTCGCGCGCTCTTATATAAACAACTTCAATTCACTGTGTTCGAAACATTTTGTCGTGACTATATTTTTATTAATAGAATTTTTATGTTTTGTTTGTCATAAAATACCATATCCAAAGGACATTGATCACTAAGTATGGGCATTCTGGCTTTTCGTGGACACAAAAAATATGCATAAATATGTTATAGATTCAATAGATTATATCAATTTTAATCAGATAATAATAATAATGTAGTACCCAAATCTTT
>LGAG01000717.1:564195-580084 GCA_001278395.1 Lerema accius
AGATAACACGCTAACTCGTACATATAACTCGGACCATTGGGTCCGTATGAGATTTTTTTTTTTTTGGAAATTCGGTTTTTTTTCATGCACACTACAATTTGACCAGGGTTTTAAGACATTTTCTCTTTTTCACCATACATGTAGCTCGTAATATTAGGCTATGCCGTGACACGTTTTACTCCATATCTCAGAAATTACTGAACCGATTTGAATAAAAAATAAGTCGTTTCGGAGCTACGCTTGGACAAACAAACAAACATACCCACATACATACATACATACATACATACATACATCTATGAAAATTTGTATATTTGTTTAGAAAGCCCTTCTAGATAATCCTGTGTAAAAATTTCGCAGTTTCAACAATATTACATACATACATGTAGAATTGATAACCTCTTTTTTTGAAATCGGTTAAAAATTTATTTGATAATAAGTTATTTTTTTATAATAATGAGTTGTTTATGAGAAATATTAAGATACGCTCAATAAATACTTACGGGTTTTGTTAATACCTTCCTTTCCTTGTCTTTCTATAAAGCTTATGTTCTGTTACCTTCAATGTGTTGTTTTGTTTTTTTTTTCTTGATTTGTTTTCTTTTGTGTTGATTTACTTTTTATATCAGTGTGCAACTTGTATGTTTTAAATGTAGGTTTTTGGGAGTGAGTTTTTTGACTGTGTGTGTGTTGTTTTTCAAGTGTGTGTGTGTGTGTGTGTCTGTTTTGTGTGGTATGATTCATTGAAATAAGGATAGTTTTCACAGCATCATATTCTTGTCTTGATACTTCTTAATCCTAATCTATCGGTAACTTTCTTTACACTTCAAGGGTGGCTTAATGAATGTTAAGCTCTTATTGACAGAATTTCATAGTGATTAAGTTTAGTTTGCATGATATTAGCTACTTCAAGTACCAATAGTCGATACTTAGAGTACTGTAGATTATATATAGGCTACAGTTGTTATAATTATGTTTAATACTAAATTCAACTTAAACTCATATACACATGTGTCCTCATTCCATTGTTTGTCAGTAAGAATTATCCATATTTGTATATTATCAGAAAAAAAATATGCTTTCATAATAATATTTTTAAACACCATTGTATTGTTATGTAAAAATACTATGACTAATAATTATGATTATAATTATAATTAACATTTCTCTGCCTTCTTTCATTAGCTGATTATAGATTTATTGTTTAATCTTTAATACTATCTCATTATGTAATTTTATCTTTTACAGCGCACCCTAATAAGGTTTCATTCATAATTTTTTCATACATTATACATAAATATTTTTATTTGCTTGTATATCATTAATGTATATTATTTGCATTGTAAGATATGTATGTATTACTTTTCTTATAATATTATTTACGCATCTATAAAATATCTGGTAAAGTTATTGCATGTTGGTTAACGAAAATAGGTTATTATCATCTAAATTGTAATGTAAAATCCAATTACCTTATATTATACGAGTTATTACGTTACATTGCTTCTTATGAGCTTAACGTGTTATTATAATCTGAACTTATGTTTCATTAAAATGTATGTATAGCACGTTATTTATGTATTACGCCATCACATGAAGATTGTGACTAAAATTCTACTACATGCGTCTCTGTCAAACACAGATTTTGTTTAATAAATAAGAGAGACGTAAGAATGGTGTTACGCCTTGTAGTCCCAATCTTTAATAAATGGTGTAATATTAAAATATCTTGTATTTCAGTATTTAAGACTTATATAAATCTTTGCGTCTAACAGATTATTCAACCGAAACAAACCGAGTAACGGCTGCCTACTGCAAGAAGAGGACGATATGCTCACCGTCTCTTTCATACCGAAGCGGCCCAGTAGAGACGAACCGAGTCTTAACGGTTGATAGTGCGCCGATTGTACAATAGACTGATATAAATATATATACAATGATATTATTTATTTTAAATGTAATTGCTCATGATTTTATATGAAAACCAGCGTAAACGACAAAGGTAAAAGTACTAAGTGACAGTTGACATGACCTGTCATTATCTGTCAAATGTCAACCTGTCAAAATAAATCATGTGTAGCGATTACATTTGAAATGTAAAGTGATATTGTAGTGATGTATAGACTGTATTATTAGCTATCTGAGGTATTGGATGAGAGTATGTTATGAAACGAATATAAGTTGCCACGCACAATAAAAAAGGTGATTTTTATTACAGTGAACTGAGTTTGTAGAAAATGTTACCCATAGTGACTCCCTATATAATAGGATATTTCAACAAGAATAAATAAATAAAAGAATGTATCTAATGCTAATTCAATTTGCATGATTATGCGTTGTGACGTCACAACACTTTTAAATGAAATATCGTTTTGGAAATACAACTTTTTTTTGCAAGTATATTAAAATTTTGACGAAGTACGTCTTAAAATGTATGTTCAACTTGGGCAGTATCGTAGAAATGATTAAAAGCTGTTTTAAGAATGGAATTTACTATAAAAGTGTCAAATAGTTACCATATTATTACCTATTTGCAATGCATGTACAAATCAATGTTGGTACAATAAGCTTTTCTATCAAAAGTTCTATGTATTTAACTTTTTTGATTTTCTTAACAATAACTTTACAGTTAGTTCCTAAAATAACATTAAAAATTTCTATCATGTTTTTTATTATAAAATTAGGTAATCACATACAATTGAAATATTTATAAATTATCATAATACTAGATGCTTCCCTATTACTGCCTTATCCAATTAAAATACTTTAAGTTTCGTGTCGTACTCGAATACTCGTTTTTGAGACACGTTACAAGGTAATGTTATTTATGATTAATTGTATGAATTTATTTGATTTAACTAGTATAAATAATTCGTTGTGCGATATAACATTCGACGCAGCGCCATCTTGTGGGATTCTAGGTAACCTTTTGTTTATATTTTCTATTAAAAAATATTGATGTCACGAATTGACTGGTAGTTCAGTCCTCTCACGATTAATTCGATTAGAACCTCAATAGCGCAGTGAAATTATGGCCATTTTCAATATTCTATCTATCAATAATATCTTTCAACTTCAAGTTAATTGCTAGATAACTAACTAACAAAGTTGATTTTACTTTACCTGCCAACTTAGCCAGATTATTGTCGGATAGATTATTGAAAATAGCCGTTGAGTGTCAAAGAAATCATGTTAGTCAAACCAGTGGCAAATAATATAGGACAGTGATAAACACTTTTTGAAATTGAGGCTCCAATTTACAATAAATTAATACAGTTTTATTGTAATTAACTGAATAATTCTTCCATTTTCCTTAATTGTAACTGTAAATTGTACAGAGTTAGGCTCAAACGCTGCTATCAGTATTTTAGAATAAAGATTTAAATATTATGTTGTACACAAAATAACAACACAGTAACATATTGATTAAATCAGTTAGATCTACATATTGTGACTTGGGGAATTTAGAAAAATGATCATCTTGGCCTACTGTAACATTTGGTAAAATTTTGAACAATTACGTCATTATTCTGACATTACTGTCAAATGTCTATAATAAACATAAAATTTTATTAAAAAAATATTATTTAATAATTGGCCTTATTTATTTTTGTTATAAAGCGAAAAAATTATGTTCCTATGTATATTGTATAACAGTGCGTAATGAAAATTAAATCCTATGTTACTGAATGTTCTAATTCAAAATGAATCTTTCAAAAACCCCCCAAATTTATAGTTTATTTTTTTTCTAAATTGTACTCAGGTATGTTCTAAACACAAAATATGTTTTTTTTTTTGCATTTACTTTGATGTTTGTAGGAGGGTGAATAAACTGTCGTCATAAGTCAGTATAATGGGGGACGTCGAGTTCGTTCATTTATTTCTTTTGCCGATAGTTGTTTCTTGGACTCAAAATGACTTTCAGACGACGC
This sequence comes from Lerema accius, assembly GCA_001278395.1. NCBI lineage: Eukaryota > Metazoa > Arthropoda > Insecta > Lepidoptera > Hesperiidae > Lerema > Lerema accius. Next base: position 568,128 of record LGAG01000717.1, read on the forward strand.
GAGGTTTTTGAGGAGAAATTCTGCGGTCTTCCATCACCTACAAACTTTCTAGTGCCGACAAAGCTATCGCGGGAATCGTTAAAATAGTAAAAAATCGGTTAATTTTTTTTATGAGTTATATAATAAGCGCTCCATGTAAGTAGCTCTATCATAGGCAACTCATAATTCCCAAAGACGTTGTACATATTCAATTATTGGTCAAAAGTTTATGATTATTTAGTATTGTTCGATTGTTATAGTTATCTTGTAATTATTATAGTTTATTTTATATCTAAATTTATGCGTTATTTCCATTATTTTGTTGGTTCGATTAAGAGGTTATTGTGACAAATTATAACACCAGATCTGTTATGCAAAAGCTTGAAAACTTTGTTAGCATGATTTAGGCTAGCTTGTGGCGACATCTATCATCTTATTAGGACGTCATTGGAAAGCTAGGAAACTAAAGCTTTTTATATCATTATATAGTTCTTAATTAATTTATTTTTTTATTCTCTGTACATAAGTTTATTTTTGTATAAGCTCTGCAAGTATTATATTTTTTTACCGAATATATGTAATCGTAAATAAATATATTAATTTCTATGGTAAATTACTTTTATTTCGCTGTTGATTCCTGTTATCACGCCTTGGTCTTTTGGTTAAGATAATGTGGGTATGGTACTGCTTTTATTGTTTATGATTTACTTCGTCGCCTACTAGATTTTTGCTTTTCAACTGAGTATTTTAAAATAAACAAAATTATAAAAATTGCAAAAACATGAATTTAGAAGAAATGTATGCAATATTATGTGGTGCTAGCAGACAATGTGATCACAGAGTAAACACAGAAAATGGTGCCAAATTTGATATCGTTTTAAAATGGTTACAGGCATGTGGTATAGTGGATGGTCGAACGATAAATGTAGAATTATTTACGAAATCATATTTAAGAATTTGCCCAAATAAAGAAGACTTGAGTTTAGTGCAATTTATACAGTTAATGGGAATATTTGCCCGCGAAACGAGGAAAGATTTAAATACATTTCTAACCTTATTTGAACGCGTCAAACGACAAATCTTAGATGAAATTACAGTTATGGTTGGAAATAATAATTAAACTGATTTTATGGTTATACATTATTATTATTACGCTTATAAAATTATTTGGAAAAAAATATTTATGGCTAATTTTGAAAATAACATTTTTTTTATAATGATACCTACTTGAAGTTTTAGATTAAATTGCTAGTTTGAGCTTAGTAAATTAAAAAAAAATGTGATGAAAGGAATGTCAAAAAGGAACATTACGTACATGTTTATATTTTGAATATTTAATAGATTTTTTTTGTAAAAACAATTAATTTCTTTCTGAAAAATAATGGATGACGAATTTGAGAAACTGAAAAAAGAAGGCAAGAACAGTGTTGATGAATTGGTTCAATGGTTAAAAAATTGTAAGTTAACATGATTAAATAAAGTTTATGCTCTGTTCGGGACATTTAGGTACATGGGCTAGTAATATTAATGTTTATTACCTAACAGGACTGATTACTAACCACCACTAACAGTCTTCTCACAACTTCCATTGTCTCCTTTCTAACAAAAACTAATATTCCTAATTACACCTATTGGACCTACTAACACTCAATCGTACACTTCTATTCGAGGTTTGTCACAGATGTCGATGACTACATGGCAAGGATATTCGCATAGCAAGCTCGTCTGGTATTCCTATTACATAACCCCACTAGACCCCACATGACCCCACTAGAGTAGGTACATATATATTAGAGCACTAGGTACTTAATTGCAGACATTCGGTTATTCTTTCCCAATCTCACCCCCTACAACTTTTAAACGGCTCAACCGATTTTCATCAAACATCTAAGAACACTCGCAGATACCTAAGTCACAAAAAAAACTAAATTGAAATCGACATAATCTATAATTCACCATTTTCCTGACTTAGGAAATATCAAAGAAGTACCTATTTTAAATAACTAAACATTTTTCGTCATAGCTAAAATCGTGGATGACACTAAAGAGGCCGAAGAAAAAGTCCGTAAACTATTTGTTGACGTTGCTGACAAAAGCAATGTGGAGATAGCCAAGTTTACGGAAATACTGGGGAAGTTGGCCCTGGAACAACATAAGAACATAGAAGAACTGAAGAAAACTCTTGCTGAGGAGGGTCCTAAGATTCTGAACGCGGCATTAGCTGCGGGTGCGAGTGCTTTTAAGGAAGCTTTGAAAGGGAAAAAGTAATGTGTATATTGCTATAATAAAGGTTTTCGAAGTTTAATAAGAAGTTATTAATATAACTTGATAACCCCCTACTTCCTCGCCAGGAAAATCTACAACAGGCTACGGCCTTGATAGAACCCGTAGCGTAAAACAAATTACTGCCGAAGCTTATTATGGTTTTTACGCTGTGACATTCCTAATGTCCGGCGAAAAGTAGTATCAAGTGGATCAGATTTAGAACACATCATGTTTGTAGATAAGTATAACTCTACACAATTATTTAGATATTATTCTTTTCCAAAATGCATGGTCGAAAAGCGTGTCATCTAAACGCGATTTACGAATACCTATTTGAAATTTGGAAGCCATAGCCAACAGGGTTTTAACAGAACATTTTCAAATTAATAACATTCACACACTCATAATAAGTATGTAGGTACTGAACTAGAAGTAGTAATTTCATCTTTGTCACCAATTATCGTGACGCAGCAGGCTTCATGTTTTTTTACGATAATCTAGGCAGCCAGGCTGCGGTAGCCAAAATATTTGAGGAATTCGTGGCTGCCTATGTATAATACGTGGGCTCCCATCTAATAATAATATAATGTCATTTGTTCGTCTGGATGCTTTAGTGCTCTATGTGCGCGCCTAGTCTTAATGTTATCCAGTATTTAGCTAGTGATTGTTCGGATCATGAGTAGGTATCATGATTAAAATCATGATTGTAGCTAGTCATTGGCTCATCAATAATCGCAATGGATGGATTGACCAGTGAAATAATTTTAAATAACTTAGTTACAACATTATACAGTATGTTCTTAAAGCCTTTTTCTGTATCTACCTCCATAATGCACCTTCGGATAGAATCTATAATAAGTATATAATATGATGTTCAATCCAAATAATTATCGTGTTTCGAGATTTTTGTGTGATTTACTTGTTAATTCAATGCAGTTTTGGTGTAAATCGAAGTTTAAGTGATAATAAATGAAGTGACATAAATGTTAATATTTTATTCGAACAATATGCAAATAGTGAAATTGCGAGATTTTTAATACAATGTATCAAAGGTGCCTTTGTTTACTAAATAAGACAACTAAAAAAAAACGGAGTATAGGTACAGGTAAGGTCGATGACTGATGATTACGTTTGATGACTGGATTTGTTTCCTTTAATACTTATACCTATTATTATCGTTAATGGTAAGAGTTAAAGGGGACCCCATCTGCTAACCCGTTGTTAGGTAATTGACGTAAAACAACGTAACCATTTTATAAAAATATTTGTACCATAAATTTTACCATATACAAAGTTAACGTTTTCCTTAAGGATAAGGTACCGTAATACCTATTCAACTTTATACTCACTAAAATCAGCTTTGCCCTTTCTGTTTCAATTTAACACAGCTCGCGCTACACAACTTCTTATTGCTGAACTTGCACTGAAACTTGCATGCCTTACTTTGACTTCTTCTAGAGCAGGCAAATTAAATTAGTTTTAAAATAATACTACTTAGACTCTGCCCACCGGTTTGCCAGCAGGAAAGAATAACTTTATAATTTCGTAAAATATTCAGTTTATTAGGAAACTTGTAGGTAAGACAACTAAAGGGATACATGTAAAAAAAACTTTAAAATTGTGCAAAAAATATATGAATAATATAGCGATTAACGGTTGGTATATTATGTACATTTCCTACGGCTTATACATAACTTAACATAAGCAACAATTTATGTTCGTGATTGTTAGAATTTAGGTCAGTACTTTACCCAGCAAATACCCGTTTGGTCATTAATCATTAGCTAGATCTGACTTTTCCTTGTATCGTAGAAAAATGGTTGATTTCACAATTTTTGTGCATAAGGAAAATGTTTATGATTTATAATGAAACATTCATAGTCCTGTCTTGTTAAGCAATGGGCGGGTGAATGGAATACTGCATATGATTAAAGAATGCTTCCGTGTTTCACGGGGCGCTGAAATAGTTTATTTTAATCATCGAATGTTATAAGCATCTATGTGGTCAAAATTAAGGACCAGGACATACTATTAAGTTATATGTTAAGTGCTTCCTTTGAGATCTCTCCCTAAGTCCTCATTCCTGAATAAGTATTCATGTAGGTGCTTTCCAAGATTGCAGACCCATTTTTAGGCAGCCAAATACACCTAAAGTTATATTAAGAAATATTGAGAGCTCTTTACACATGATTAAATAAAAAACTATTTCCGGTTAATGGATTAGAATAGCGACACAAAGCTAAAATTTATATTTAATTCGTACAGAGGAACAAAGACCAGTGGGCACTTTCCATCGGATGATAACACTTGACAACTCCTCTACTCTTTTACTCACCAATTAACAAAAAAAGTTCAAAAAACGCTGCATTATTTCTACTCGTGCGTTAAAAAGGGCCCTAGTTCCGATAACAATCAATTATGAAGTATTAATTTCATTGAATAAAAACATAATTTTTACCGCCATTTATAACTATTGTTCTCGGTTTAAAAAACAAGTTATTTAGAACGGCAATCTAACAAAAATACACCATCCATGAAGTCTGCTTGTAAATAATTTTCATTGATTCTATTCACCGTCTGCTTGCAACGTTTTGCTTTCCGGATTACAAAAATTGATTGACGATTCAAGAATAGGGTATTATTGTATGATTATTTATACAGTCAGACTAAATTAACGAGTTCTTCCTCAAATAAGTGGAGCTATTCTTTGAAGAAATCTCTGCTTTAGTACCTAGTTGCTTCATTTATTTACTTAATTATTCTCTAAAATTAATTAATATCTTATCTTTAGCTAATAACATGGACGCATTTATGAACTTTAAATGTAAACGAATTCGTAAATATTTTTAATTTTTTTTATTCTCAATAAAATCTAGTTACATGCAACTGCCAACTCTACTGTGCAGAGTAGACCAAAAAGTCAAAAAAAAAAAAAGAAAATGCTTTAAGATACATAATTAAAATTGATGTCCCAAAATAAGAGCTCTACGTGTCTATACTGGGGATATTATCTCAGTTGGACAGATATGGGCCAAGTGCAACATTGTGGTCACAAGTGTGACATTGTCGCGTGCGGTTCCGATGTTTCGTCTGTCTGACCACATAGTTATTAACTCGCGGTTAAAGTAATATGATCTAACTTGGATAGGTCTTTAAAAGGTATCTTAGATTAGTTTTAATTACGTTATTTAACGATCTGACGCATTAAAAACTACCAATGGCAGTCATTTATTAACAAAAAATACCAAGTGCGTGCCAGGCTACGCCCACTTTAAGGTTCCGTACTTCCGTAGGTAGGTACTGTAACTGTAGAGGAGATACCATTAAATTATTTAAGGATTATTCTACACTTTACACTTAGACGCACGTGGCAAAATTAATTTTCCTACGGTACCATAAAAGACATCAAAGAAATTTATTGCCCATAAGAAAGAAGTTTCATTCAAGTTATAAGATTTGATATTGTTTTAAAGAAATAGTCCACAAACGAATAATCTAATTGTATGAAGATTATTAAGCACTAAGACAACATTTCTACTCGGTAGTAATTACAAAAATTCCATGTTACCTTAACCCTTGTTTATGTTAGGTCACGAACACTTCACTGCGCAATACGACATAATTCCCCATGTGTAGAGAGCCTTAGAACTGTGTCGAATATCTACATAATCCCATAAAAAAATAACAATCGCAAACAAAAAGAAAAAAACACGTGTACAGAAATTAAGAAAAACACCAGAAAAGAAAATATAATACATGACATTGACGAAAAAGGAATGCCCTCAGCAAATGGCCGTGGAAGACCAATTTAAGGACGGTCATATTTTGTGATAATAGCTTGGAACAACATGTTTCAAAATAACAAACATTGAATTCATGCTTCCTGTTAGATAAGCTGGCATTCGGGATTATCCTCCACAGGTCTACATCGTGTTTAATAATAGATTTTATTATGTCTCTGTAAACATTTGTGCATGGTAGGACTCACGTAAGGTTTGTGTTATCAATATTATTAATAATTTAATTTACTCATTAATATTATTACTGGTATTACTTACTTGGTAGCGACCACCCGGAAAATCGGAAAATACAAAGACCAATTTATAAAACGATTAATTTTATTGCGCATCTAATTACAAAATTCCTATTTTTTATTGTTAACCAACAAATAAATATAAGTGATCGCCACCGTTACAAAAATAGTAATAATTTTTTAGAGTCACATTCTATGGTAATTTCTTTGATTGATAGACACAGTATCAATCATAATCATCGGGGTTATGAAAGATATCAAAGATACTTAGTGTTGCCAAGGAGTAAAGTAGGGCTTGTCCGTAGGAATTACTGTTGCCAATCAAGGGGTAATGGTAATCTATGCCTCATTATAACCAACAGTTTCCTCATTTATGATAAGATAAATATAGAAAAAGATTAACAAATTAAACGGCATAATAAAAAAGATAAGTAGGTAACTAGGTACTTAGTGCGCAAACTGATCTTATTACACTCAATAAATCTATCGATTCTTTCCCATTCTTAATGATTAATTGACTTAATTGCGATAATTTTAATTAATCAATGAGTCTCGATCTAGGGCTTTTCTTTATGATATCGAAGTCAAGAAAACTATTTATAAAGTGCCTATAGAAACATTATCTTTGTGATTAGTTAAATACTTAATTTATTAAAATATTAATTCCTATTATTATCACAAAGATCAAGAAAAGTTTCATGTCTGTTAAATTACCGTTTATTTGAACAAATATTATTAACAAGAAAAAGCTTTGAATCGTGTAAGTATCTAGTTTATTTTGTTATCTTGTGTTACTTACTAACGATATCGCAAAGATTTCTTGATAACGTAACCACATCAGATGTGTCATTAACTTTCTCGTAGATAAGTGGTACAACTAATAGATACTATAATACATAGTACCTACTATCGGGTGTAAGTATAAACTACCTACTACCTTCAGAGGTCATTGCACCCGTGGCTTTTTTATTTGTAGGCCCTGGAAATGTATTGGACTTGATAGGTAGTAAGACATGTCATGTAAGAGTTACCTACTGCAGAAATCTGTTTATGCATTCGTAGAGGCTTGGTAATTATAATGTCGCACATGTGTATATAATAGGTGTATAATATAAATATAATAGGGGACAGTAGGTACAGTGACCTCTTAAATCATTATGTGATCGGTCTACTATTTCGTTTTCAGACTAAAAACAATAGTAAGCGTTTAGTAGACAGACGTTTAGTACACGCGTAGAAGTTGTTCGCGACATAAAACAAAAACTGAAGTTTAGTACAAAGACAAAACTAATGATAATTAATGACATATACTTTCTGTTCGACTTACGACTCGGCCCCTCGTCGTCTGTGGTGCCGTAATGAAGACTGTGGGACTGGGAGTAGTGTCTAGGAATAGGGTACTGACCTAGAGGGGCCGTAGCAATGACCACAACAGGACCACTAATTGTTCCAAGGACGCAATTATAGAAACTCACCACAGTCACATAAAACGTAGGTACTTACGGCACGGCCACTTTTATTTTGTTGTTAACACAGAACAACGAATAATACGTTAGTTCTTTCTTCCATGGTTGTTATTATTCATTTTGATATGATTCATGCAGTCAAAGCCTTCTTCATAATCGGTATTAGAAGTGTCAATTTAAAAATATTACCTACAAGCTGGCTGACTCGGCAGACGTTGTAGGTACTCCAACAAATTGCATATAAATACAAAAATATTATCAAATAAGTATTTTAGGTTTCTGATAGATTTTTTTTATCATAAACCTTGTGAAAATATCGGGCAAATCGGATGAGTCCTTACAAAGTTATGGTTAGTCAAAGATGGGGTAAATAATTTTTATATAGGTAAACCTAAGATGATTAGGTAATTATTATAATGAGGAACTATTATTTTATAAATTTCCTCGAAAGATCGATGAAACTAGTCCTAAGTATGCTACTCGTAATAAAGTCGCAAGGCTTACGGTGAAATAAGGCCCTGATCACACCAGCGCACAGTGATTTCCTGTACCGTTATTAAACGTCTACAACTTTCTCCACTCGTCCAAAAAAATCTCTGTTTTAAATTGAAATATTAAATCTTGTTTTCGACCATTTCTAGTTACCCTACTTATATAGATTCTTAAGTCGGACTATTCATAGGGCTTACTTAATGGAAAAACTTGAAAATAAGTTGAGTTTTAGGCTAAAATATTTTCTCACATTTCTCTAATTCGTCGAGTTATGATTAGAATTACAATAATCCCAATTTTTTGCCTGATTTCAAATCGTGTTATCGCATATCAATATTTTCTTATTCTACATTTTTTTGTTTACCTGTCTTCCTACGTACATTGGTAGGTATGCATGAAAAAAAATATTAAAACAAAATTATTACTATGTTTGTTAAGTTAGCTGAATACTGCAAAGCAAATCGCCACATTGGTTAAAGAAAACTACATTGCACCATTTTAATTTTTACGATGTATTATTATAATATTTTATGAGACATTTAATTATACTAAATACCTTATTCTATTTTAGTAAGGCAACTCATATTTGTAAATTTTGATAAGCTGTTATTGTTCGGGTACAAGGAAACTGAAAAGGTGTTAATTCTCCCTATGTAATTTTCAAGTATGGTTTCCCCTTGGGCAATGACAAAATATGTCGCTACTAGTTATAACTTTAATAAAATAATTTCAACAGTCGATTCACTACAATAGCTTATTTTAAATCTAATTGCTGTAAAATTTAGTCCCTTAACATCTTCCGCTTGTAAAGTGTAAAAACTGTCAACAATAAATTTTAGTAGCAGCTTTTTGTCCAACTTTTTATGAAGTTTATAAATCCGCTTCATAATTTACTGTAAGAAAAAGGTAAACGGGCAAACAGATGAACTCTGTCATATCTGTCTATTGAGGTTTATTATGATTTACATGTAATAGTTATAATAGTAAGAAACTGTCGCTTACTTTGGGAAATGAATACACATTCGGGAACGAAATTGTTCATTAAGGACTAACTAAGTAATCTTAAACGGCGTTGATAGCATTTTTATAAATAAACATAATTTTTTGCTCAACATAGTTGTCCGTAAACTATGTGGATGTGAATAATGTGTAATAATTTATAGAACTTTGGTGCGAGAAATTGGTCTGAGCAAGTCTTTTTAACCTAACGTGTAATATAGTTAAGGTTGATAATTGTGTAATGCGAAATTGTAACTTAATTTCTTTATTAGTTATCTATCTCCTTGTAAACATTATTAATTAAGAAGTTATAAAATTATAATACAATTTAATAGATAACAGAAATCCTTGAGAACGAACCGATCAGTGCTTTAACAAGTCTAACAACGTTAAAATTGCCATCTTTTACGAAATTAATTCTAATATTTGCAATCAAGTAATGTCACGGACCATCGTGACGTAAAAACACGTCATAAAATTTCGCAGTGTGTGCCAAGCCTAACAGTTCTAATGTCGCAGAAATATTGTATAATTTGGGATACCTTGAAATGTCTTACATTAATGCAAAAGAAAAGATAAAATATAAAAGATAGTACAAAGTAAATGAATAACTTCAATAGCTAAAATTGTTATACCGAAACGAAATATAAGTCTCTAAGATCTCATGCGTGTATGGAGTATGTGTGATATATTTATAAGGAACCGAGTGTAGTTTAAGAGCACAATTGGTCCCGGTAGATGGTGTTGAAGACGAGATAATTTAAGGGAATAGCTAACTATTAGCAGTTTTTAAACGCCATAGAAAAGAATGACCAATGTCATAGCAATTACTATACGAAAATTTAAGGTGCGGGGAAAATTAAAAGATCAAACAAAATATAATACGTCCGCCCAGTCTCCTAGTTCTTAATAGATAGATACCCATTATATTATAAGATAATAATGAAACCTTAGATATTGCGTGAATTCTATGAGTTATCATGCCAAATCTTGAACTATCCTTGTCTAACGTGGAAGGCGGGAAATGTGGCTCAATTCGCAACTTCCGACATGCATAGCGACATTGACCTGCGTTTCTAACCCTATTCATAAAGGTTTTCAGATCTTAACACGAAAACACAGATAAACTTTGACGTCACAACTGATAAAGTGTGAGTACCGTTTGACGTTTTGTTTTATTATTGTTCCTATTACTTAATATATTTTCCTATACATTAGCTATTCTTAAATACAATTAACCTTCGGAAACAATTCGTTGATAACATACATCATAATTTTGGATTACATTAAAATTCTATTAACGCTGCAGTGTTACGGTTGAGAGCGCCCGCGTGTTGTGATGACGTTTTATTACGATAATAAATTTGTTTGTGTATTTGGAAAAATTGACAGAACCGCGCGCGTTCAAACGGGCGTTCCATGATTCACCGAATTCCGACGTCGGCCGCTACAGGCTTAACTGCCAGGGGTTTCCCTCCGACCCGAGAAAATATTAAATATACAAGAAACCATTCCGCAAAACCAGTATCGGTTCAAACCGCGGTAGAAGCGCACGACACGTGCTTGTCCTATATTGTAGTAGGAGCCGCGAGTGTTTATCTTTTCCTTTATTTATCTTTAAGTGATGAAGGGGCAAGGAAAAAGATTTGTGAACCACAAGGGAAATGCTTATGATATGGGCCTGAAGAAACACCAGCGACACAAAGAGGATGAAAATATAGGATTTTTCGGACTGGTGAGTCTTCTGTTTATATCAACAGTAGAAAGTAAAAAAAAAATTTAAGTGAATAATAAAATGCGGAAATATACGTCCATAAAAATAATGCTCAATTAAAAATTAAAAAATGGTATTAGTTTCTCTAGGTATGTAAAATGTTTTATAAATTTCACACTGATTAATTAATAAATTATTACTTAATTGAAGACATTTAATTATTTAAAATAAATAAAATGAAAAATAAATTAAAATGTATTAAAATGAATTTATTCATTACCCTATCTATCGTTAGACGACTCTACATTCAAATTACAGACAGTGATGTTAAAAGTATTTAAAAAGTTGTTAATTAAAATAAAACATACGGTAAAACAAACATAATAATATGTTGAATAAAATAATCTAATAGATCGATATTAGAGACTGATTCTAGTTTTGTTTTAACCGCACGTTTGAACCGTTAATGTTCTTAACGTGTTTATATGATACCGCAAGTCGAGAGTTCTCGTTCTATAGATAATATCGCCGTTAGCCGGTCGGCAGCATTGGTATTGAAGACAATTTCTCTTCTACTAATATCGGCGCTTACAAACCATGTTTGTAAAATTCTGGGATTTTTAGACCTTTACCAACAAAATTTATCAATAAACTGTAAAACATACTAAAAGAATGGAATTTATTACGGTTGACTTATTCGTAATAAATGGTTCAACACAATAGTTACGCGGTAATGATTTTACTGCGGAATCGGTAATATCTGCAGCGGCAGTTTCTTTAGATTTAAGGGATAATAGATTTGGTTTCAACCCTAATCAACCCTTTATAAAAGAAGGTAACCTAATTTTTTTAACACTCATTGGTTGACGCTTTAATTTAGGTTGACTTTAGGTTGATTTCTGCTGTGTTATAAAGAAGCGTCTGTTTAAAATAATATTTTATCCAATTAAATTGTATATTAAAGATATATATATACGCGTGCTCGACGTAAAGATATTTTCTTTAGAGT
>LGAG01000717.1:584687-596195 GCA_001278395.1 Lerema accius
GGTTTTCCGATCTCTGTTGGAGCTACTAACGAATGAAAATTTATTTTTTATTTTTTTATTTTTACCTGACAAACGCTTATTATTTGAATAAGTAAGCAATGGGAGCAAAACACTTTCTTTTTGTTAATATGATAATAGTATACATGTTTTTAATAAATAATCTTAAGAAAGGTAGGCATTATACCTACTTTATTACGTGGCATGCCATTTGATTGTGTTGCCAGACATTAAAAGATATCTCTAAGACGAGTTTGTCGTGTCACAGCAAGAAAAACAAGATTACTGATATTTTAAAGGTTATGCTCTTACGTATTACTTTGCGGAAATCTATTGTTATTAATATTGCGTAATCTGAAACAATCCACGTTTGATGTTATTCCAATTTTGGGCTGAGGTCTAACTTAGATACATCTGGTCTAACGGTAGGCTAGGTAACACACAAATAACACATCACTAACACCCATTCATTACCCGAGAACAAACATTTATCTGTCACATAAATATCTGCTCCAGCCGGGAATCAAACCCTGCACCCCTTGCTTCGCAGGCAGGGTCACTACCAACTAGGCTACGGGGTCGTTATATTGGTTAAATGTCTACTTATATTGGTTAAATACTTGCGCGTATAATATCAGTATGCCAGGGACTTTCAAATCTTTAATTTAGATTATGAGAAATTGAAAATCAAGTATCTATGACTAATAGTTCTACGGATTTAATTTAGTCATGTACAATAACTGGACCGTTTTTCCGTAACAGTAACTACAAAAAGTAATCGTAATGTAACAATATACTCGTAGGTACTTATAATTCTATTTCAGTAGCCCTTTCACCAGTTTAAATGAACTCTTATATATTTTCGATATAGTTTTTACAGTGTGGTTAAGATCTTTTTATTTTATGAAGAATAATTGGATAACATTCAATATATTTAGATACTTATCTACTATCTAAACCCGCGCACGCTTCGATGATTACCAATTGCCATGGCAACGAAAGTAGCAATAATGTAAAATATAACCGAAACGCTTGATATTTCCTATTGGCATTGGTTCTTTCCTTATTTTCCCTTCAGAAAACTATAATTTTTTTTACACAAATACACCAGGATAATACTGTTTTTTGGGAGTGTATGTATGTATATCCATTTCTTTGTCACGCTCTACGGCCTAAACGGTCATTGGATTAATGTCCATTATGGGAATGTGTCAGCTTTTGTTTTTTAATTTTGTTTAAAATTACCTAATAATTAAAAAGGTAGGATAGGGTTATTCAAGAATGGTAAAAATGGGTACGGAAAACTGGAAATCAATGATGTTAGTACCAATACAAATCGATTGTGACCTTTGATTGCGGAAAATAGCTTCTACATAACTTAGTAAGTGGATCAATACTGCGCACGTGTCATGTAAGAAAATAATAGTCAATAATCGTTTTACTTAGCATAAAACGATAATTGATATTCTTAGTTCAATTGGAATAGAAATCACATAAACAAACTGTTATGTAAATTCTTTAACCTATAGTTTTACTAGTTAATACTTACTTCAGTAAAATATATAATTTATTCCCCTATTTATAAACAATTGAGTACTGAACATCTAATTGCTGGCTGAAAAATTACGAATAGTTAAATATAAAGAAAAAATGTACAAACCAGAATTTTGCGAAATTACTTGTTTATTTAATGTGTTTTATGAATGGAAATAATGCGTTCATTGTTCACTTCATTGTTCATTCATGTGTTCATTGACTTTCGATTGCAAACTGGCCTCTCAAATCATTAAAAAAAAAGTAAAAAATACTGGCAAGTAAAAAAAGCATGTTTTAACGTGCCTGCATGAAAAGCATACCTTCATACATACATTTTCGTAGAAATGTGATTGTCAAACAATCAAACTTGTACATCAAACACGTAAAGTTTGACAAGCCATTTAATCGTCTACCGTCCTTAGCAGGTACGAAATATGGCAATAACGCACACACTTGTTTTCGATGCCAGTTACGTACCTACATATTACAACAAATTATCACCCGATATAAGGAAAAATCGTTGGTCGTTGATGTGTTCTGAGTACAAAGCAATAATAGCATCAATCCTTGTAGATGGCAAAAAATAAATTGTCTTAATGTAACCTAATGATATTAATATAATATTGTTGTATATAAATGCATTTTCCGCGTGTCTGATTTTTGAGAATGGGAATGTTTAAAGTTTCTCTATTTTGTGGTTCAAGTATTTATATTTGACATGACAAGCATTTATAATTGTTCGTTGTTCCTTCGTTGCTATGGTAACCAGTGTTACGGTAGTTTATCAAAACCACTGCGAAAGCAGTCAGGTTTAAGTTAAGGCATTAACTTAATAAATAAATGATTACTAAATAATAGTTAAAAATGTACTATAACCCAAAAATATTGCATAAAAAGCATTATTTTATTATTTATTGTCATTTAAAATGCTTAAATACATGTGCATGTCATCCACAACTGATTACACTTTTTATGAAGATGGCATTTTTTGTCGAAACATAATAATAAAAACCAGTATTTTAGTATGACATGATATGACTAGGGAATTATTGCTGCGGATTGCGGTTATAAACCGCAGAATATTTTACGTGTAGAAAAACTACGCACTACCTAATAGATCATAGAAAGATATACGATAAAATATGTTTGATAGAACAGTTTTTGACAATTCAGCGCAGAAATGCTGTTATAGCGTTCTTGGTACGATGTCAAATTCAATTTTTTTTTTAGTTAACATTATATTTCCTGCAAATATAATTAATTCTATGTACAGTATTTAGTTTTCAAAACTTCTTATGTTATGATTACATTATGTTTATAGACGCTAGATAATTATAATTACGGATGCAACAAGGGCGTCTTACTATGAAATAATTGAATTCTCATTTTCTACTTCAGACGGCTAAAAAGTTCAGAAAAAACAGTTATAAAGACATTTTACTCCTACTATTGAAGATAAAAATAAAATTACTCAGAACTCTCGCATCTATCTATAATGGTATTTACACAAGGACGCTTGATTTAAGAAGTTAGCAGGAAAGCCGGCTCGAGCCAAAATATTTTAGTATTCTAATTATAAAACAACGCGTGTTTTCTTAAAAACTCGCACGAATAAAACTCGAACAATATCTTACTGAGGGAGATTATAATTTCCAAATAGTGTTTGTTTTTCAAAACAGTCACATTTATTATCTGTAATCAACCTCACAATATGTAATTGGACTAAAAAGTAGTTACAAAAATGTATTATCAACTACATTAAAGAACTAAACGAAACGCCATAAAAGTACTTCAATTAACTTATCTTAAAAGTTTAACGTTATTGAAATGAACAAAAGTTATTCTTTGGGAACTTCGCCATGACATAATTTCCATTGATGGTAGACCACATAACCGTATGGGATATAACAGTGCACTTTACCATGTAACTAAGTACCTCTATCTTTTGACAATCATCGTTAAAAACAAAAGATTTTCTTCAACACTGTCGACAAATAAAAAACTGTCATCACCAGGACAGTTGCTCTTGAGCCAAATAAATAGATATAGCCTAGATTTCGAAAGTATCCTAGCATCTAGGTTACACTGATTAGTGATACAAAAAACATTTGACGACCATTTATAGGTATACAGGTTCTGTGACTGACCTTGTAAGATCTACAAGGCTTCAGTCATCGTCACGGCATGGATGTATACCATGAACTTCGCGTGATGCGAATTATTTTAGTTTTTATCGTATAAGCGAAGTGGGTCCGAAAGAGGTTGGTAATTGCTCGACTAGCTATCTTAGAACAAGTCTGTTATTTGTTCAGACAAATTATATAACTACTTGTCAATGTAATTATTGCTTTTGTTTAATTTCAACTAGTTTTAGCTAGTTATTAGATAAATAAAGAATCCAACTGCTGAAATCTGAGTATCATAAAACTTTTTATAACTATGTCACGCAAAATTTATTAATATTTTAAAAGTGGACAAGCCTAAATCTGCTGCGACAGCTAATTTAAATGCAAATAAATGTCAAATTTATCTAAATTACAGAAGGAAACTTGTGAATTGACCACTTCACATTGTATAAAAAAAATATTTGTATTGTGTTCACTTCATATTCATTTTCCTTTCCGATGTAGATCTCATGGGAACTGGTAAGTATAAGTATATACTCTGTTAAAATGTTTTCTACCTTTATATTAATACTTGAAAGGTTCGACTTTGGACACAATTTTGATTGGCATAGTTAACGTTAACACGGAGAAGAAGTACCTACATGTTTTTTTAAGTTTCATTTGTTTCTTTTTTACATGGCTTGCGATACAAGTTGGCTATATTTGATATAACCTATGGATATAATCTTTTTTGTCTACTGCGTTTCTCTGAATCATCGATCTTCTTATAAAGTATACATAAAAGCTATTTTATTTGATGTTAGGTCACTTAATGGGTTTATAATGTGATGTAATGTGTCACGTGCGAAATCTTTTTTGCTTTCGCTGAGTTTTTCCTCATTTCAACATACTTCCCTACTTGGAAAAGGAGGCGACTGCGGTATACATTTTAATTTTGGACTTTTGTACCACTTATTTAAATATTCAGTAAGAATGGTATAGATATCCGGAATTGTTAAGGAATTAAGTATGTTGTCCTGTGTCAAGGAACTTTTAATAGAATAGTTACTTTATCGTCCCGAATTGCTGGGAAATAGACAAATAAGGCCTAATAATTCATACTGTAATATGTCAATTGATATACCTACTGAAAAAAACGGTACATAAATTTCTGATTAATTTTTTGTAGACTCCATATAATTTTAACCACACGAGCAGATACTTTTGAATTTCGCCTCAAAGATTTTAAAACAAAAGAATTATTTTAAAACTTGTAGGTAGGTCCAAGTTTCGTCCTTAAATAAATCTCAATACAGACGTAATAAACCCTATCAATTACCTATGTTAAGAAGCTGTATCTACTGCCACTTGTGTTTATAGTATGGCGCATTACCATTTACCACCATAATCGTTAATACCTCCAAGACTTGTTTTTCTATTACGTAATACTAATACATACAATATTAATTCAAACAGTTTGTTTGTTTACATAAACAATCCAAATGGTTCATTTTTTCTTTTGTGTCAGAACAAGAAGGCGAATAAAGTTTTTAAAGACGATAAATACGCATGTAATGTAGCGCGGAACAGTTCTTTAAAAGGTAGGTACGTTATATAAATATCTATAGCTTATTATAACATTGAACTTAACCGACAACTTAACTGTGGTTTTGTTTATTCGATAACAATGAATAACATTACATTTTTTATAAAGGAAGTTTGTTTATTATTTGGCATGTCACTTGTCTCTAAAACTAGTATAATGTACGTACAATTGAATTATTAATAACATGAGTTTTCTTGGCAGAATGTAAATAAGTAACACGGATATTTAACGTCAAAAAAAACCAGGCCCTTAACATTTCCGGAACACACAAAAAATATAACGGTATTTGTTTGTTCCTGTTATCACGCAACAGTTAAAATTGTGTCGCTAAACGTTTTTTATCATGTCCAAAAATTTCAAGTTCGCGTATGAGTTTGCATCCGTTATATTTAAAAACAGTTTGGGCATGCATCGTATTAATGTGTTAAGTTATATGAAAAAACCTTTTTCTTATACTTAGACACCTCTCAATAAAAACATTTAATTTTATTTTTTTATATGTAAGTACTAGAAAACAATCCAAGCTGATGTTTGATGGAAGTAATGTCTAAGATAAGCAGTTATAAGATATCGGGTCTAACTTGGTTCCATAATACACATGCAATAAAAATTGTAAAGTAAATTGCCGATTGAGATGTAACTACATAACAAGTTACAAGTATGTAATTAGTAAATAGTCGCCGTATACGTTATAGCAATTTATAGAAAAACTACGCGTCTCCGCCATCAATGATATTTTATTATTAACTATTTGCTATCTCGTTCACAAACAAAGGAAGAAACTGTCCAATTGAGTCGTTTTCGTGTATTCAAGCAGCAGCGTTTTACATGTCTGTTTTTGTTTCAGTAATATAACTATAATTCTTCACAACGTACAGTTTTTTAATATAATTATGACATCGGATTGCGCAACATACTAACAAGAGTAACAAGTTTGCGAATAGTTATATTTTTTTTAATAAAGATGATTTTTTCCCTCTTCGAGCTTGCTGTCGAGGAATGGATAAAGTTTTTATAGACCTAGAAAGATAATTATTAATTAGCTTGTCATCGTATTTGATTAATGGGGAACATCGAAATGTTATCACTTAATTTATGCGTATGCTTAGACCAAAATGAGATGGCTACCTAACAAAAAAGACTCGTCCGATCAGTATGTATCTATGGATCGACCATAAAAACAGTATTAAATAGAGAGATAGAGACAGCCTATACGCAGGAACCCGAATTAGTGAGACCTCATAGAATAAAACAGAGCATAGGTAGGTACTTAATTATTATTATCAATATCAACGTATCAGGTTTGTATAAGCATTTTTCTCGAACTTCATGGAATTATATTTAGTTTCTAAACGGCAATGTGGGCTGTTCATTGACCTGATTATTTTTTAAACATATTTTATTAGCATTCAAATAGGTTCCGATCGCGCCGGTAAACATCTTTGAATATAGTGATACCAACAATTTTTTTTTCTTAAATTAAGTATAACGAAATATCCGTTAAAATATTGTATAAAAAATAACGTTAACGGATTCCTAACGGTCTAACTTATTTTTAAACTTCTTAATTAAAAAAAAAAATTACAAACATCTAAAATCTAAACTACCCTACATATATAAAGACACGTCAGACAGAAGACCCGTTGACAGTCAGTTAATTTTGACATTGACATCTGTCAGCGAGAGATTATAGTCGAATGTCCACCACAGAACTGGTGTTTTACTTATAATCTTGTTTCTGTATTTTGTTCCACATTTGATGTTAAAAGCACAGGACTACATTCTCATTTCTCGTAAATCTGTCGTGTAGCTTAGAACCGGTTGTGGTCGTCCGCTTCAGGTCATCTACCACACAACCGTTGTTTATATAACACATGTATAATAATACATTGTTTGTTATGTATCTTGTTCTAATAGCCTTTAAGTCCTTGCCGGAATCATGCAGCGAATTCAAATATTGATTAATGAACATATTTTGTAAATCTACATGTGGTAGGAATAAGTGAGGTACCTACTGGCTGGTATTGGTTTATGTTCCTTTGTCTATGGTTTTTTTTTGTATTGCCATATCATTAAATTATGTAACTAATTCTCTATGTAATTTAACATCGCGACAGCCAAAATAGGACACGAAAAAAGCTGGACAAAAACGAATTTTGTCATTAATCATTAAACAAGTTTCGTTTTAATATCTTACCTACATTTTAAAATCTCAGCATTTTTTGCTATGCTACAAAACTAATAGGTACAGTAATGGATTCCAATCAATTAGATAATTCCTCCCGAAATCAGTGTAAACCCAGACCTCAAAAATATAAAAACTCATTGTTTCCCTCCACTTAATCCAATTTAAAAACATATCTAAAAAAAACGGCAGAAAACAACATTATCTGTTTCTTATATTATTACTTAATACCTGATGTTGCCATGTCAGTCATTACTACACTCATTACTGGACTATAAAAACATTAAAAGCAACATTACCCAACGTTACCTCATGATGTGACATTGAAATGCCGTCTCTGTCATTCACTTCTGTGTTGATCGTTTTTGCAATTAACTTAACTATCATAATAAATTATTTTTTATACAAAAAAAATACACTTTCGAAAGCCGAGCTAGTTTGCTTTAGCTAAAAGTTTACTTGAGCTATATGAGAATACAAGGCGGCAAAGGATTTTTTTTTTATTATTTATATATTTAACCTACTGATAAACTGTGAGCTTAATGGTATTTTACAGCTTACATTAAATAGTGCTTATTAAATTTTACATCACATGCGATCTCAAAATATTAGTTTGGTAACTCTGCGAATTAGAGGTCTGTGTTATATAGGCAGCTCTGCTTCCTTCGCAACAGCAGGAAATGCAAACAATTGGTGATCTTTTCAATACTAACAATAAGTACCGTATTAATTAAATCAATCCGTCAATTAATTCTAGAGATATGTAAATGTCTCATTTCCGATCAATTGTCTCGTTCGTGGAAACAATGATGAATTCCTAGATTATGGAAAATATTACAATTAATAAGTCTACCTTTAATTAGTGTTTAATCTTAGTTACTCGAATCGTCTCTAGTTTATGTCAATAGCCATTGATTGATGATGAATAGTTCTCATTATTCTCATTTTAATTATACTTTTAATCTTGCAATATGAAAAATTGCAGAAACGAATCTCAGAAGTGAAATTGATAACAGTTTTTATAGCAAATTAATTTTTGATTTCTTTGTAAGTTATTTTTATAATTCTTAATAAAAAATAATAAAGATATTAAATCATTTAAACAACAGTACAAAATAAAGGTAAGTCCGTTATTCACATAGGTACTAATAGTTTATTATGTATTTATGTAGGTAAAAAAAATATAATTCTATAGGTACTGGCGGAAATAATTTTTGCGTAAGATAAAATCATCATTTTAAATTAGTCATTAATATGCATATATATGTATTGTATAACAAGCTATAAGTATAATGTTTTTGTAATGTTAACGGTCTCAGAATATGGTATCAAACTATGAACGATACGTAATTTTATCTTAAAAAGTTTAGCAACAGTTAGTAATTGCCAATCTTACATAAGAATATATTGAAAAAACATAATTAAGTTGCCAAGTTGCCATCTCAATATAGTTGAATGTGTATAAACATTTTTTATTCTATGCAAAAAGACAATTACCACGTCGTGATAATTCACATGCGTCGCACAATAAGCACGTAGAAATGTGAACATCACCTGCATATTAATCTATTAAAAAAGCCCCTTAGAAGAGGAATATTTTTTATTTGTGCAAACCAACATAATTATTCCACGTACTGCTAATTTGCTTTTGAATAAAAAATAAAAATAAATACTGTGACGTCATTTTATATTTTTTTAAGCGGAATAGAATCAGGTTCGTTTCAATTTACGCATTTGTAGATTTGTGTGAATCGTAGATAGTTAGCTGTCTCAATTTCAGACTTTACAATCAAATTGGTCTTATTAGGAGCTCGCAAACTTATTTTTATTTGATGAACTAATATAAGAACATTCGAAAGGAACAGGTTTGAGCGAAACAAAGTAGTAAAATAGGTTTAAAGACTTTATTCTCATACGAAACTTATATTACTTTTATCACCTAAGTTTATTTTTTTATAGTAGATACTTAGACGAGATATATTATTTAAAGTATATCTTATATATTTAAAATGTGGTAGTTTGTCACAATGAATATTTTATTTCGAACTTTTACAGGAAACCTGTGTACCAATTATTTTTTTAAAACCGCGACCTATAGTTTGTAAACATTTGTTAGATCGTTTTATAACTGTTTCTCAGAGGTCGGGTCTTCTCTCTTACATTAAGTTTAAGGCTGTTAAGTTCAACAACCTTAATTGCGCTATCGATCGATTGATCTTATAAGTAAAGAAATAAATTTATCTTTTAATGCCCTATATAAAATAAAATACCTAACTACTTATAAATTATAGAAAAAAACTCGACTGCAAAAAATTTTGGGTGGGGGATGCCATAATAAAAAATACATAGCATAGGAAAAATTCAACACCCTCCGAGTTAAAATCCGTCAAGCCGTTTGGGCTGTAGAGTGTACCAAAGAAATGGACACACAACAAACATACCATACACTCGACAAACATAAGGTATCCCCATAGCGCAGTTGGATGGTAAAATACTTCTGATAAAAAAAATTGTAGCAATAACCGTGGCTTACCATGTTTTCAGGGCGGCCCTGAATCCCTAAGGGTCTCTGAGGGTCCCCAAGAGTCCCTAAGGGTTTCGTTTATTGAGAACTGAACCCTAAAACGTAGTTAAATACATTAATCGCGAAAGCCCGCTCACGTAATCGCGGTCGGTAGCGCCAGACAGCTGAGGCCAGCGATCGTAAACAACTCGCCTTGAACTCACTGCGAACAACCGACCAATGTCAGGGATCTTTTATTAACTAGAGTAACACTGGTCTAAATTTGACCATCACTCGTAATAAATAGTTTATCATTTAACGTAATATTATGTTGTCTATAGAGACATCAGGATTTTCCATAACATCAGTTATATTGTAGGTATTATACGCATTTACATATTTTTATACTTTTTCAGGGTTTAAATTATACGTAACGTAAATAACGTAATTAAATAAGGTAAGGTGGGGTAAGACTAACACACAGGGCAAGACTAACACTGTCTATTATCTCGATATGCACTTGAAGAAACGACATGTGTGTGTTTTAGCCGAGAACATTTACGTTTGTTCTATCTTACAGACTGGAAGAATTTCGTATTTAAGCTATACGTATCGAGATAATAGACAGTGTTAGTCTTACCCCACCTTACCTTATCGGATTATATGCACATACTACATATTTTTATATGCATAAAACTTGACTTTGTCAGGGTTTAAAGTATACGTAACGTAATAAAGCTTATGCAGCTTCTAATTTTACTGGGGTTCCCATTTACCGTCAAGTCACTATCTGTTTGTTTGTCGGTTATTTCCGTAAAAATGGTAGACCCTATATTGAACAGTCATCGATAATGTTCAATCTATTGTAGGTAAAAGTCACAAATTGAGTCACATTGACGTCTACTCCACTTCTCAGTAATATAAAAGCGCGGGAATACCAGTACGGAAATGGTACGTTATAGAACATTATCATAATATTAAATCCTAATTAATATACAGCCACATATCCAAACGTTACCACGAAATGGGTAATAAGAAGAATTTAGGTATTTGTTTATGTCACTGATAAACTAGTAAGCCAAATTACATTATGGTGATTGATCACCTACTATCCAGTGATGAACTAGGGTCGTTCCTAATATTCCCTATTTTTAAGAGTCGGGTTTTTTGTTTCTCTAATGACAACTAGTTCTTAATTTGACTTAGTAATTCGTTTTTTATTAGAGGAAACTGTTAATAGAGGGTCGCTATTACTCCATTATAATGTTCAACGCTTGTTTAAGATAACTTTAATGCCCCATAAAGCATTAAAAATAACCAATTACGTAGGTACCTATTCCGTCGTTAAAACACTTAAATAACTTGGCCATAATCACTTTGAATTCTATACAATATGCGTTCGTTCTATCGTTCCGGTTATTTTGTTATTGTGTTAGCTTTCACGTTATAATAGTATTTATTATTCTATTTTATTTGCATAGTCACCCATACGTGCTCTTTTTAGATGTTATTTCAATAGTACCTACCTACTCTAAATCGCTTGCGTTCCCTCCGAGGGCCCACATCTGAAATCGTC
>LGAG01000717.1:600710-617729 GCA_001278395.1 Lerema accius
TGTCAGTCTTACCCCGGTGTCAGTCTTACCCCACCTTACCTTATATACTTATTACCTACTTATTTATTACCATGATTATTAATTCATTGGTTGCAATTTTTTTTCTTATTACTAAAAAATAAGGACAATGACATGGCATTTTGTATCCGTTAAAGAAACTCCATTCAAACGGTGAACCGGTTGCATTCGAGCCCCTGGGTAATCCTAGATGTTTTCCTTATACAGTCAGTGGGTGCATTGTACTGTACGGAGGCATTAAAATGTTACAGTCACTCTTACTTTGTTTATAAGTAAAGTTACATTATGTAATACCTACCACTTTACGTTTACAAATTAAACGTAATAAATAGTCTTTTGTTAAAAGCTTAATTCTTGTTTAAACAAAATTTTGTTGGCAATCAACGAATTATTGTTTACAATTTTATCATAAACCAAAAATGTCCTTGTTATAAGTGTCACAAAATACCATGATAATAAAATCACTTAGAAAATATTATGAGTTCTAGCAACCAACCGTAAAGTTTTTTTTACTTACTTAACAGAAGTTACCATAATATAACATTTCTGTTATTTCTACCTACGAGTAAAGAACAGTAGGTACCTAGAGAAATTACTCTCATCTTTCATCGATTCAAGTGGACTATAAAAAATCGTATTAAATGCATCTAACACACGTAGGTAAATATATAAAAAGGTAATACCGACGGACAGACTGTATTATTTTCTCTTGTAGTTACCTGTTACCTGCTCTGTAACCTACTTAGATGACTAATGACTTATTCCAAGAACTAAGAGACGTAACTTATCCGACTGAAGGAAGCCAATGCGGAAAGTTTTAACCGTTAAACTGTTCAATTAATTTATATTACTGACCTGTCTTCACCGCAAGAAAATAATTAGTATTTTTCCGCTCCTTAATAAAATTTAAGTAACGATGTTTTTAAATAAAATTACTGAAATATTGATTTTTCCCGCGAATTTTTTTATTTCTTGCTTAAATTAAATTAGGGTTTTTTGCAGGTGTATAAAGTTAATTTTTCCATGAAGCAAATGAATACTGGGTTTTATTCATTTATGTAAATACAGATGATAAATTGCATAATTACAGATAAACATTATAATCAATGATATAAGTATTAGGAATATAAAAAACAGTGTAATCGGAAAACTAACCCTCAAAAAGGACATCCTAACATAGTTAAAAAATTATTTTACTTTTTTATACTTAATAAAATTAACAAACAAGGAAGTCAAATATGTATTAGGAATTGCAGATACCAATAAATAAATAATAAGACAACAGAGTAATAACAAATTAAGAATTAATAACATAACTAATAACATTTACGACTTTTGTAAATAATAATGTTAAAGGACAATAATACTTTATTACTAGTCAAATTATTTTTTTATTGATATCTAGACTAATAGGTAACCTGATTATCTTGTAATTTAAGTATAAAAACTGATCTAACTGTAATTAAAAATTACTTGTTTGAGTACGTACAAGATTCACAGTGAATGCTTTAATCGCAGTACATAATACGTATAATTATAATCTTAATGCACTTGGAATTTGGTAGTAAGAGTCATTGTATTTTAATAAAAAGTAATTGCTGCTAAAATTCTCAGGAACTACAATATATTCGGTGGGTTAAGAATTACGATTACGGTTAAGAAATACTAATCAAATGTTCTTGATAAGGGCAAGGCACAAGAAAGCAATGTTTCAACAATAATCAGGCGAAGAATAGAGCTAATAAATAACGTTTTTTACTGTTCTATTTAACAGTTCTTGACACAAGTGTTAATAGAAATAATCATAGTGTTAATCATTAAAATGTCCTTCAAGTCATAGAGCAGTTAAAAGACTTTGTTTTAATTGGTCTTAATAATTAATTTGTGAGGCACGCGGACGATGAAACAGATCTAATTAAAAAGTATTGCAAGATAGCTGTTTTAATAAAAACCTTATTTTGTTCTATTGACCTATTTAATGAAACCTCAACCTTAGGATGAGGGGTTAAGGTTGATTTCAGTAACAGACTTTATGAACAATTGTGTCCGATGTCTGCCTATCTCGAATTATAGGGTTAAGCTTCGGTTATTTTTCGAAGATTACGCTTAGGAGGTAGGAGTTTAAAATTCGGCATAGATAATACTTTATAGAGAGTACCTACGGCCTAAGCTAATTTTGCCCGTGGCAGTGCACGGAATTAATTTGATGTTGTCAATTTTGTCGGTGTCGTTCAAAATTGCTATCTTTCAGTTTGTCAAATTTGATTTATTTCGTATAAAATTTTTAGTGCAAAAACATATCTATACATGACAAAAAAATGTATTTTTTCAAATCATGGGTGTTGGTAATGTTTTATTTATTTCGTTCGTGCCACCTGCCACGAATGTGTATCTAATGTTATTTATTAATAACATGAAATACGTAAATACGTAATAAATACGACATGTTTAATGTCGTTTGAAATTTGCAAGGCTTCATGTTGATTTTCAAATCGCAAGTTATTTTGCAGTATGGGTCTGTGGCATAATCATAGACCGTTTAATTTATTGTTGGTACGTATTGTTCCCTTTTCCCATAGCCTTCTATAAGGTTTCTGCATTCTACGTGCTCGCGTATATCCGGATTATTAATTTATGTCGGTTTTTTTTTTATCAATGGCAAGTTACGTACCTACTAATTATGCAGAGAATATGCTTACTTACCTGAACACCGATTTAAATCGATTAGACTCGCATTATTATAACTAAATTATATTTACCATTAAATTGTATGTTTAGGAAATGTTACCTATTTATTTTTTGTTATTAGGTACCAAAGCAAAGCTAGTTAGTTAAAGATAAGGTTGGAGAAATTTGATAAGAATATAATATATTAAACACTTAGAGCATTACGCTTTCTCTATTTTAGCAGCGGAAATGTTGGACTTTCAAGAGAGCATAACTTAAACGAACTTTTATGCCCATTTTACGCTTTAAGAGGCTACTTATTATATTTGTAAAAAATAGAAAATACGTTCTGGTCGTTTCAAAAAATAAAAATACCCAAAACGCATTTGAGAATGCGTTAACGACGTGCGCAAGAAAAACGCGCGTAGTCGGCGCTTTAAAAATATGTTTAAAGGCTCTTCTAGGTAAAAAATGTTCCGTGGCCCTTCTAGGTAATCTGAATATTCTTTTCTTTTGCATTGCCAAAGATTTTATGCCAGTAACTTTAAGCTGTAAGTTTAATAAGGTATGTCTTGTTTCAGTGGCGATACGCAACATGGGGCGAGACCATAGCGACAGTACTGGGCTGTCTCTTGGGCTGGCTATGCTCAGGAGGACTGGTAGCCGCGGTACTGATCTACGGTGAAGTCACTGCACTCTTTGTTCAGAGGCACACGACAGCGCCACCTCCCGACAGCTTAGCTATACTTCCCTTGTTCGGAGGAGGCAGGACGCTACCGTAAGTTTTAATTTTCTCAAGTTTTGATGGTCCAGTTAACGTTGAAAGAAAAAGAAATTAGAATGACGAGTTTGTTTTTTTTTCTAAGTATCAATGTGTGGTGGTCTGTGTTGTGAATGGCACCCATGAGACAGAGAATCTTAGTATATAAGGGGCTATATTTCTATTATAAATTATCAAGGAGGTAGTTAGTATCTGTTTTGCGACTCTTTAGGTATAAAATAATATATGATTCGTATTATTGCAGAAAACATCACAACCAAACAGAGCATATGGATGCATTAGTGGAAGACTCAGTAGCATTTGCATTAGCAAGTGTAACTATCATGGCTTGCCAGATATTCGCTGCGGCCGGCGCAGTAACTCTTGCGAATTGGGCTGCTTCTAAAATGGTGAGACACCATTACCTTTTAACTCGACCTACTACCTTTTTCGTTTGACTT
Source organism: Lerema accius (assembly GCA_001278395.1). Lineage (NCBI taxonomy): Eukaryota > Metazoa > Arthropoda > Insecta > Lepidoptera > Hesperiidae > Lerema > Lerema accius. The sequence goes on from LGAG01000717.1 coordinate 604,617, forward strand.
TAACGTGTGAGGGTTTATTGGATTTGTCTTCATTGTAAGAGTAATAAATGTATATTTTTTACCCTACCCTCAATACTGAAAAAATATTTTTAGCAATCGTAATTTTGTTGAATGGCGCAAACCCTGTAATATAAATACCTTTATCGTGAAACAATCTTTCAAATATTTTCTCTAAATATTTTTCAGATATCAAGGTTAAGATGGAAACTATTAAAATCAGTTCTAAGTCAGGAGACAGCATTCTTCGATACCAATACCACCATGAATTTTGCATCAGTCCTTACAGAGTGAGTACTTAGTGCTGCCTTTTTTAAGTTCCTTAATTTACTTACCACTACAAAATTTGGCTAATAGACTCACATGAGCGAAATCCTATACTAGGATCTCAGCCCTTTTTCCTAGTATAGCGTTGTACTCATCTTTGGTCAATAGTTGGCATATTAACAACAGCGGGTATTAACCTCACGTTACAATTTCTAGAGACATGGATAAACTCCGTCAAGGAGTGGGGGAACATGTAGCCATGACGTCATACCTTGGCGGCAGCGTGATTCTCGCGTCAACTGTGGCGCTGATCAATGGCTGGCAACTTACCCTCGCCGGCCTGTCGGTAGTCCCGTTGGCGTTGTTAATTGCTGCGACTGTTGCTAAGGTAACACGTTCATAGCCTTTAAAATTTTATGAAGTTTTCGCTTGGGCCTTCAAAAGCCTTTTTTGTTTGCGTTTATGCCCATGACATCAATCATTTCCATCAATTATAAGGGTATCGTTTGGCATAAATGCTATAGTTTTGAGTTGTAGACCTGGAGTTGTCAACTTGTCGAATATGCGATACCTACTTAAGTCCCGCATTACTTGACCGCGAGCATCCAACATTTGATTGTAATGTTCCTTTTCGTTTCAGTACCAAACCAAATGTTCCTCAGCAGAGGTAGAGGCATATGGTGTGGCGGGTAGGATTGTGGAGCAAGCCCTGGCTGCCATACGAACTGTCAGGGCATACGCTGGGGAGAAGCAGGAAGTGGAAAGGTAAGAAGAAGTACTGCATCATAATAGGGGACCTGGTTTTTAAATAGGCCATAAGTATAAGGAAGTTCGAACTAGGCGAACGACCTAGCTACCGTAATTGGAGGCCTTGTCATAAAACATTTCCATTAGAAGGTGCTAAAATCGTTAAATTCTCTGCTTCAATTCAGGTTCCAAAACGCCCTTCAGTCTGGGATGGAAGCGACGCGGCAACGCAGTGCCTGGGCTGGCGGGGGCGCTGGTGCTGGATGGTTCCTCACCTACAGCTTGAACGCCATTGTCTTCGCGTATGGCACCGCACTCATCGTCCGAGATATGCCACTACCTATTGAGGAGAGGGAATACCATCCTGGTATTATGGTTACTGTAAGTTTTTCTGTTTGGGATTTTTTCAATTGGATAAAGGAATTTAGGATTTTTTTCTTTTCGTGGATTGGTTGGGTTCTGTTGAAAACCTTAAAGATTGTGACTACTTAAGACCCTGCAGTTGCACATACCATCTACCAGAGTAAAAACTTAATACCACATAGTGTGTGAGCTTTTATATTAATAACAGATCTTTTCCAGGTCCTTTTCTGCACATTCATGGCAGCTCAAAATATAGCCATGTGTCATCCTCATCTGGAAATTTTCTCTACCGCCCGAGGCGCTGCCAAGTCCCTCTTTCGTCTTCTAGAGCGAGAGTCCAGGATTAATGCCCTTCTAGATGTAGGAAGCAAGCCGGAAAGTTTTAAAGGAGATATCGTCTTTGATAGCCTGTACTTCAATTATCCTTCCAGGCCTGATGTTAAGGTAAGAATTTTGACCATCACAATACAATTTATAGGCAAAGCCAATCTTAAGCCAGCTCAATCCGTTAACCCCAAGATATTTATACAAGAAAATGTTATTCAACAGGTCCTTCGTGGGTTAAGTCTTAGCATTAAAGCTGGTGAGACAGTCGCCCTGGTGGGCGGATCTGGTTGTGGCAAGTCCACCTTACTGCAGTTGCTGCAGCGCGCGTACGAACCTGACAGCGGTAGTGTGACTGTCGACGGACATCGTCTGGAAGACCTGCACCTTCATCACTTTAGGAAAAGCATAGGTAAGTTGCAAAAAGGAGTATAAGCATAGGGAAAGATAACTAAGTACGTGGTTTGGCGCCTGAAGAAGCGAATATCTGCTAAGTTTTAAAGGTTCAGGGCTACTTAGATTCACAAAACTTGGGCGCCGATTATACTATTTCAAGGCATTAAAATTGCTTCTACACAAAATCACATCTAATATTGTTTTCAGGTGTAGTAGGACAGGAACCGGTACTATTTAGCGGGACCATTCGGGACAACATAATGATAGGAATGCACGGAGTGACGGAAGAAGACATGATAGCTGCAGCGAAGACCGCTCATGCGCACCAGTTTATCAGGAAATTGGCTAACGTAAGTTTCTTTACTGATCAACCAATTAAGGTCAATCCTCCCGTTCTACCCGATTTTGAAGACATCAATGTGTGCCCAATTATTATATTTCGTTTTCTTAGCATTTGACAAAACATTTGAAAGTTAGTTCTCAAAAGCACGTCAACAGCAAGCCTTTTTAGGTTCTTTAGTAATGCAAAATTTTGTGGTAATTTTATCTCAGGGAATAGATTTTGATCATGACGTATATTTTACCCAGGGCTACGACACCATGCTAGGTGAAAGAGGCGCTCAATTGTCAGGGGGTCAGAAGCAGAGAGTGGCCATTGCCCGAGCGCTGCTTAGGAAACCAGCCGTGTTATTACTGGACGAACCTACTTCTGCGTTGGACCCTGCAGCTGAGAGACAGGTTAGACATCTTGATAATTTAGACGTTTAGGTTCGTTATCTTGTGACTACTAATATGAAAAATACATTTATCTACCTAAATATTTTTTCGATAAAAAAAAACTAAAACTAAAAAAAACTTTCTTCTAAATAAGGAAATGAAAAATCCCTATTCAAAGGTTTAACTACTATTAATAGTAAAAAACGTTATCAACGTCTGCAGTCAAAATATACATTTATATTTACAGGTACAAGCAGCTCTAGATGCGGCAAGTAAAGGACGAACTACCCTCGTCGTTTCCCATAGGTAATTAATTCTCATAAGGCTTTGCAATAAAAAAAAAATAGAATCAATGGATTGGATACCTATAGAACACAATTAGATGACTTATGCACCTCTCGATACATTTGTTCCCCAGGCTATCGACTATAGTAAACGCGACGCGGATAGTCTACATCGAGCAAGGATCTGTATTGGAGCAAGGAACTCATCAGGAGTTATTAGACATGAAGGGAGCGTACTGGAGGCTTGTGCAGCATGACTTGACGCATCGGTAAATATATTTTACACCCTAAAAGAACCAAACTTTTCTTCCACACTGTCCTATCAAGCTTTGACTTGTTTTATTTAGGAGCTTTCTGCAATTCGTCGTTGTAATGGCAAAGTAAATTTCAGAAACTGTAGAAGAATAAGTACAATGAAACACAGCAAAATTTAGTAACCTCCAGCATGTTGACAATAGGTCTTTCAGTATGATAGCAGTTCCTAATATAAAATATGCCCACCCCCACAGGAGTATAGTCCAGAACATGCAAGAAGCTGATGATGACGAGATTATAACAAGAACGCAGATAGAGGAACACCCGGAGAAGAAACGGGATATAGTTCGAAGGAGCAGCAGCATTATTACCACAGTTAGAGGTAGTTTGTCTATATTTTAAAATTTCTTTAGATCAATTCCTGATGATTTTGAAAGCAAAGTATAGGTAAATATCTTGATAGCCAGAGAATAATTCCAATATTACATTATTTTCACAGAAACATTTTCAAGAGACACTTTCCTCCGAAGCAGCAAGAGATTGGCTTCAGGTTTCTTGAGCATGCCAATTAATCAGGATATTACAGAGGAAGAAGTGAGTATCTTTTTAGATCTGTTATCGAGAGAGAAAATGTGAAAAAGGGGCTATAGCTGGACCATTACAAACGTGCAGACTACGTCATCAATCTTTTTATCATATCTCTCATTCACACTTATAGGTATATCGGAACTCTCACTCCCACATTCCAGCGAGAGTTCGGATATACCTATAGGTGTGAACGAGAAATATGATAAAATGATTGATGACGTAGTCTGCACGTCTGTAATGGCCCAACTATAGTTTCATATATTCAACGCATCTTATACACATCTTATAACTCACTCACTTCTTCGATTCTATCATCCATTTGATCTTTCATCCATCCATCCATCCACCTTTTAATGTCCACTGTTTTACATAAACCTCTCATCAGCACTAAGATAATACTTATTTAAAATTGCATAACATTTACGCCATCTCTTTGCAGGAACTTGTGGAACCAGATACGGAAAAAGTGAAATCGGTTTCCACCTGGCAACTGTTGCGGCTGAACGCCGAAGAATGGCCCCTACTGCTTGTTGGAGGATTTGCGTCACTCGTCATTGGCGGCACCATGCCTGTGTTTGCGCTGCTCTTCTCTAAACTATATGGGGTATGTATGAGATAATTCAAGTAAGAAGATCCCACAACGGTTAGGTATAGGAGTTCAACAATGATAACTTAAACCGTGAATTCAAAGGTGGGATTAAGCAAAAATAAGTTTAACCTTAGCTTCAACCTTTGTACTAAACTTCAGAAAACTTAGAAGTGTGTAACCTTGTCTTCTATTTCCAGATGTTCTCCTGGCCAGATCGAGAGGAAATTCTGGAGAAATCCCAGATTTATGCTGGTATCTTTGCCGGCGTGGCAGCAATCAGTGGCTTGGTGACTTTCTTACAAACTTGGCTCTTCGGTTTGGCTGGTGCGAAGCTTACAGAACGGCTCAGGGTTAAAACTTTCAGGAATTTCCTTGTTCAGGTCAGTACCTAATTTTTTAAATATAAGTTCAATGCATATCTTCTCATTTAGAAGTCTCAAATAATAGTATTGTTTTTTTACAGGAGCAAGGATGGTACGATATTCCCACGAACTCAGTAGGTGCATTGTGCGCAAGGCTGGCTACGGATTGCGCGGCTGTTCAGGGTGCTACTGGTAAATATTTATACTCTACTTACTATCTATTTTTATCCTTAGTAAGTTATTATGACATTTTAGGACTTGTACCACGTTATTTCTTATCTGATGACGATATTGCTGTGTTAGATATAGATTTATACTCAGATCATTATAAAGTTAGGTAGAAACTTTACCTAACTATTCAAGGAGCTCAAAAGAAATCTTCTTCTACAAGTTACCTTTGAAGCTGGTTAAAAGCAAGTAGGTTCATACACCGAAAACTAATAAAGCTTAATTTTTCAGGAACACGTCTCGGTACAATGCTCCAGGGTGTCAGCACCATGGTCTTGGGTGTCTCCGTGGCTATGGCGTACTCCTGGAAGATGACCCTCGTCAGTCTTCTTAGCGTGCCTTGTGTAAGTACTTTAACTTATTTGTAGGGGCGTAAAGCATTACGTAACGCAATTTGGAGGGGTCTTGTAAAATGTTATAATGCGTTACACAGGGGGATAGGGGATCGAACAACGCGTTACGTAACTCAATTAGGAGTGACGTAACGTTTAGGGAGGGACCGGGACGTACGGAAAAATTATACGGCGTGTTACATCGGGAAGGGGTCAAAAATCTTAAAAAATTGCGTTTCGGAATACTTGAACATTTTTCATCGTCGAGGTAAATGTATTTTCACCAATTTGTTCTTTCGCAGGTAATAGGAGGAATCACTCTGGAAGGTTGGGTGACGAAGCGAACAGAAAATCTAGAAAGAAAAGCTCTGGAACAAGCGTCTCGAATGGCTACCGAAGCTGTACTCAACGTTCGTACGGTACACAGCTTAGGTAAGTCGTCGTAATTAATGTTCAATAGTCCGTAATTCATTTCAATTTACAAGTCATTAAGCAGTAACTTTTCAAAGGAAACTGAAATATGAACAATATTAAGCGCGCAAAACAACTCAAACATACACATTTGTGTACAGACACGGATTTAGTTTTAGAACAAAATTGTAAAGATGTTTTCATGCCGAGCTTAGGCATCAGAAACGAAGTACATACTAGAGTTTTATTACTGTTAGTCTCTTTGTGCCTTAACTTTATAACTTATCCCGTAGGGGTGGAACGTACAATGCTAAACCGTTACCAAGAAGCGCTGGTTCAAGCTGAGAAACAAGCAAGGGGAGCTCGTTGGGTTCGAGGACCTGTATACGGTCTTTGCCTTTGTGCTCCCACCATGGGCTATGCAGTGTCCCTGGCCTATGGCGGGTACCTTATCGCGAGAGAAGGACTTCAATACGAATATGCAATTTTGTAAGTAGACTTTTTATCATCCCTGTTTAAAACCAAAGAAAAAAAATGATGTTGAAAACCCTGTTGACTTTATCGCCTCTATTAAAATCCGTTCTCAGACTTAAAGAACTTTCTCAAGAGCTGATTTGCGTATTGCAAATTAACACGTTAGATCACTAAATTAATTGACTCTTGAGGCTCCCATATCTCAAGCTGAGATCGGTTTAATAATAGGCCTAAGACTTAAGAGAAATCCGACCACACTTTTAGGTCTAGGTCTATAGCATTATCCATGCTTTTAGGGTATCTGAAGCCCTGATCTATGGCGCCTGGATGCTGGCAGAGGCTCTCTCCTTCGCCCCAAGCTTCGCAGCTGCCACGCGCTCTGGAGCTCGTATTATCCAGGCTTTGAACAGGAGGCCTCTTGTAGTCACCGAGGACACTGCTGTTGAAGATCCTAACTGGGTAAGTAGTTAAAGCTACTGAAATGACAACGAATACCTAAATAAGTATACTACCTATTAAGACTAGAAACTTTCTTATTTATGTGCTCTTTTCTACCTGAACTAGGTACATCCGTCCGAAGCCGGGGTAGTTCGCTGATAGTTTTTGGATGACTTCGCGTACCATTTCGTGAACCATTTACAGAAAGCAGTAATTGTGATTTGCACTCCACTTGTTAAAGGAGACAGTTCTCATAATATGTAGGTATATTAGTTGATAACTTTGAACTGATCTTTTATTTATTCCTCACAGACGGCCACTGGCGAGCTAGCTTTCGATAACCTCCACTTCCATTACCCGACAAGGCCCAATGTTCCGGTTCTGAATGGGCTATCCCTCCAACTGCCTGCCGGGAAGACCTTGGCTTTAGTTGGGGCTTCTGGCTGTGGAAAGTCTACACTGATGCACTTGCTGTTGAGGAGCTATGACCCCGATGTTGGATCAGTGGTAAGTAAAAATACACCTGCTCTGAATATTAAGTGCCCTCAACCCAATGACAAGCCTCTCTCCTCATAACTGAGAAGGCTTAGAGCTTACTCCACCGCGCTGCTCCATTGACTATTAAGTAGGTACCTTAAGACCCCTTTTTTGTAGTGTTTTTAAAGTAGCAGAGGCCTCTTGATTGATAGTCTCAACTACTTTCTGAACATAATACATTTTTGATGAAACTACGAGTAAATCTTCCCAAACACTTATTGATCATCAGCAGCATTGGGACAAAAGCTATTTATCCGCCGCATAATTTTGCATTTAAATAGACAATTAATTACTGCACCTCTTTGCCATCTTTATGTTGTATTAATCTCTTTTTTCTAGTCTCTGGACGGTAAGGACATCAAGCGAGACCTAACGCTGTCGCAGCTTCGATCTCAGCTGGGCCTCGTACAGCAGGAACCAGCACTCTTTGAAAGGTCCATCCGAGACAACATTGCGTACGGAGACACGTCGCGACAGGTCCCCTTGGACGAGATCATTGAAGCCGCGAAACAGGCTAACGTGCACACATTTGTTGCGACCCTGCCATTGGTAAGTTAACTTGATCATTTAATTTTAGTTGTCTTTTTAAGCAACCTTTTCTTTGCAAGACTCTAATAGTTCTTCTTTAGCATACGACCAGTTGAGCTACCTGTTGATAAGTAGCATCCGATGTGGACCTTTCAACACTAAAGAGATCACGATATGTTGCCTGCTAGCTAAAAAAAGGGAGGGACTAGCAGTTTAGTCTTTGTTAATTTGCAAATACGCTCTTTTATTTCGTGAGTGGATATAATGAGGTGTAGCTTACTTACCCAGATTTAAGTTAAAGTGGTAAAAGTCTATGAACTTTTCGGTCTTGGAATGTACTCCAGCCCAAAGCGAGTTCTATGTTCAAACGAATTATCTTTCGCAGGGCTACGACACAGTGCTAGAAGCGGGTAGTGCAGCGCTCTCTGGTGGTCAGAAACAGAGAGTGGCGATCGCTCGCGCTCTACTACGGAAACCGAGAGTTCTATTGCTGGATGAGGCTACGTCTGCTTTAGATGCTACTAGCGAAAAGGTGAGTTCTCACTGGACCTTGTTATAGATTTTAGTTCCGTAAATATCATCATTACAACCCATAAATGTCCCACTGCTGGGCTCGGCTCTCTTCTAACATTATAAGGGGTTGGTACAGGCCATAATCCACCACGCTAGCCAAGTGTGGATTGGCAGACAAACACTCCATAAAGGACGTATATCAATGTTGCCGAATTGTCAGACTTAATAGCCTTTTTTGAATTTGGTTCGATCACCGATCTTTAGTGAGGAAGCGTCTATAAGTGACGAATACTTATTTTACGCAATAGTGCAGACTTATTGTAGCAGTAATATCGTTGGTATGGTATTTAATGTTATATTTCATTGTTCGTAGACTGTACAAGCAGCGCTAGAGGAAGCCGCCAAAGACCGAACAACGGTCATCATAGCCCATCGACTCGCCACCATCAAGCATGCGCATGTCATTTGCGTTGTAGATAAAGGTAATTTTTTTTCTTTTTGGAGACTATAATAAATAGGGTTTACAAAAATATTTTAGAATCAAATTAATAATGGTCAGTATAGTGCAAGAGAATTAAAAAAAAATAGTTCTTCTTATTGCCGGTAGAGGCGCTGCACGCTGATGTAGATTTTGTACCTAACCTAAAAACAATGTTTTTGTTACCGTTAAATATAACAATAATTACAATTGTCATAGTCAAGAAAATTAATAAAATTGATTTATAAACTTAAATTATTTTTTTAGGTGTCGTAGCTGAAAGTGGTTCTCACGATGAGTTAGTTAGCAGGAAAGGTCTATACTGGGAGTTGTTAAAACAACAGGCGCCCTCGAACGCACCAGAAGACGCGGGACCATCTTGATTTGATATAGGTCTGTAATAAACCACAGATTATGTAGGTGTAAAATGGCGGAAAAAAGAAAAAAATCAATGAAGTAACTAAAAATGGATTTTCTAACACCTATGTTGTTGATAATTGTGATGTATTTATGAGTGTACCTACGAGAGAAAGTTGAAGTATTTGAATATGAGTGACATTACCCGTATGTATTTATTATGTAAGTTATTGTTCACACATTATTTTTAACTAAATATTCACACACGCAATTAATTTCTCTTTTTAAATTTATACAAACTACTTGTTAACCTTCCCAGTAAATGTGTTAGCTACAATTTAATTTAATCGTGTGGTTTGAAGGAAATAAACAAAACAAAAAAACAGATCTCTTCAAGAAACCAATATTACATTAATATTATTTTAGATTCATATTTTATTCTTGTAAATATCACTCATAGTATCTATACTTACCAACCATTTTCCTCATAATAAAAATATTGAACCTCTTGTTTCTCGATTATATTTAAAATCTCTATAAATATTTAGAAAAATGTGTTCGTAAAATATTTTTAAGCTACCTACTTTTTGAAAAATATTTAGGTATGTACCTACTTTCCTACAATGTTTTAATGGTACTTGTTAATAAGTAACTTAATGATCAAACTCGTTAATGTTAAGCCGTGTAATGTTTATTTATCTAATGTTTGATATAATAATAAATTATCATGACAGTATTCTTGCCGGTTATATATTATGGAATATGATCTTTAAATCTATACAGTAAAGTTTAATTTTGTGTAATAAGCCAAACTGTAATTCGATTATTCATGGATGGTTGTGATGTTTGTCAATAAGTTCAAATAATAACAAGGCTATGTTCTTAGGTATAATGGAAAAATAAACAAGTTAGCACCTTTTGGGAACATTCTTAGATTAACAAACAGTCGTCATGACCAAAATTAATACTGGCTAACATTACATAAATAATGTACCTAACTAAATTTAATTTTATTTCTAAGTAAATTAATTAAGTACTTATACTTAGGTACTTAATTAGGGAGCGATAGAAACTTGTAATTTATTTGCCAAAAACTGTTTAAACTCAATACTGAGTCCGTAGTATTAATGAGTATAATAATTAGGTTTCTAACTTTTGTATTAAATTAACGACTGTGATTAGATGTGTAGAAAATAATTATAATTTAGGATACAATAATTAATGTCTCACTTATGAAATTTTATGTATGTACTTTGTGTTGTATACCTATTCGTTAAAATTTGAGTATCTCAGTGATTAATTTAATGTATGGGTCATAATGCACCTTTTATTTCCATTTTGTTAATATCAATTCCACTTAAATGTGGAGACCAGTGCTTAAAAATTAAAAAAAAAACATCATTAAACAAAATTGCATAACAACAATAATTGTTATAAATAACACTTAATTTAAGATCTTAAATAAATTGTGATATAAAATTATGTAAAAATAAAACAGTAAACGGATAAAAATTTTTATTCTGTTTTTCATTTTACGTACAGTTTACTATATATAAATATTATTTTTTAACAATATCTACTTATCTACATTTTAAAATCTTAAGGCATGGTTTATTGGCAGTTACTAAAAAGTTTGCAGTGAAACTTCTTGCACGGAACAAAATCATGGTGTTTGTATAGCTGAAGTTTTGTTATTAAAAATTCGTCCCCAAACATCAACAATTTAAAATCCTATCCTACAATAAAGCTTTTAAGTTTTATTTGCACTAAATTCTTTATATTAAGAAAGCAATAATTTGATGTTGAAAATCGTTGTCATTTAATAATGGACTCTATTACTTAAGACATAAAGCTTATATCTAACGAAGTCTACAGCTAAGGCCTCTGTTTCCAAATAGGATTACAATTGGTCTATATTTAGTAAAATTATCATTTATTATAAATATTCCTAAATATAAGGATCTTCGGCAATATGTAGCATAAATGAATTTATTGGACCAGTGTGGACACTTTAATCTTTTAGAATATCTATAACTACCTCACTATTCGTTTTTATAACTATAACTCCTATAATATAAGAAAGAATCTTAGAAAAAAAGCTTTTTTTAATTCAGCATAACTAATGTTTTTTTATATTTTAAAGTTTAAATGATTTAAAATTAAATCAAATCTTATTCGCTTGTTATGTGAAGAATCTAAAATGTATGAGCATTTTTTTATAATAAGTAAATAATTGTAATCTACCTACTTAAGTAGCGATTTAGTCTTAGCAAAGTGCGGTGACTTAATAAAAGTAGTTTAATATGCTTGAGTAAAAGCCAAGTGCTGGCAACCCTATAGATCGGTATTGCAGAGTAGGTACCTATCATTACGTTGTCCATAGTGTAAATACAAAAAGGAGAAATTGTCTAGAAAAGTGCCTGTGAATCAGAATTTTAGTGCATTAAAATTTGGTTATCCGGCTCGAAGGACCATTACAAGCAATCTTATATTTGAAGTCATTCAAACTTCACAAACATTTTTACGTTTTTTTTAAGTCACAACACAAAACTCAGGCCGATTAATTGACTAAATAAACACGGCCCGAAACTGTATAGAAGTTTGTTAGTTAATTAATTAATTTAATTTCTATTTTGAGCTGTGTCACAACCAGAAATACCAATATAAAGTTGGGTATATGTAATTTCATATAATATGTATAGCATGTATGTTATTTCATATAATCTAAAACCTTTTAGCAGAACCTTTTAGTATCAGATTTTTAGCAAATTGTGCTAGAAAGAGGGTAGTTTTTCGAGCGATATCCTTTTTTTTGTTACGCTCTACAGCCCAAACGGCTTGACGGATTTCAACATACGAGTCATTGGATTCGTCTTCATTGTAAGTAACATACTTTTCAATATGACGTCCTCTTCCCCAAATTTTTAGCGATCGATTATTTTATTTTTCTATTTTTTTTTTTAGATTATCTCGAGATATATTTTTGCAAGATTTCTCCCGATACGAAAACAATGATTCATGATGACATAAGTATCAACTGAAGTACAATATTATCTATTACTAAGTCCTACTGAGGCAACTCTTCATCAGACAAGGTCTTGGGATCCTCAGGGTATACTGCTGCGAGGACCAAGGCCTGGGCTGGGGCCAGGAACACCGCTGGTAACTGTGATAACCCAGTAGGCTTGCAAGTAGTCGAATACTCCCAACCTGGTACCAATAGATATCACTTCAGTAAAGAGAAGCCCTCAAACGGAAAAATATATTGACACACTCTTCGCAACAAAAAGTGGGGTAATTTTTTTTTCGATCTTACGTCGCAGAGCCCGTGCCGAGCACTATATATACCGGTAAACGTTATCATTTGTTACAACTTTACGTTATTCTGATCACGCTTTTTTGTTCCTAAGTGTGAGTCTATATTTTTTTTGGTTTGATGAGAAGTCATTATAATCATCAGCATTAAAGGGTAATCAATGTACTATAGCTCATTAGACCTCAGATACGCAAGATCATCACATTCAATTGAAGGTTGCCATTAAATTAAATGACGTTTCATTAAATTAACTAAAACCTAATTTAAGTAAAAATAGGCATTATACAAAACAAAACGGCATTACATTAAATTTAAAAAAAATTAATTAAGTATGTACCTTAATAAATAGGGTTTCATAAAATAAAGAACAACGCATTAAATAAGCGTTAATGCGTCTCTTACGTAATCTTATTATACCTGCGTGAGTTGACTTAGGTAATGCTGTCAGTAGCAGTGCCTTAGATTCAGCAGCATTCAATAATCCGCAGCGCAAGTACAGAGTACTTGATGCTACTACTGTGCAGATCCAACTCAGTTCTGAAATTGACAAAATATATACGTCAAATAACTACGAATTCAAGTCAGTTATACTGTCATAGACGGACAGACAAT
>LGAG01000717.1:643707-687599 GCA_001278395.1 Lerema accius
TTAATCATCCTGTACTCGTTTTGTGGGAGGGTTAAGACATATTCGGATGCGTTTGAATCTATACTGTATAACTTGTAAAGTCTCAAAGTAAACCAAATAAATAGTAACCTTACTTGACCAGTATCTGAAATAATATATTTAGGAGAGCAGTGCTAGCATTGTGGTTTTCACGTTGGTCTCCGGAACGGGAGTTCCTGGATTCAAACTCCACGGCACGCACCTTTCAAAAAATTCTGTACCTACGTAGGTATTAAATACTAATTATTACTTGCAATGGTGAAGGAAAACATTATGAGGAAACCTGCACACCTAAAAGTTTTCTATGAAGTTGTCAAAGGTGTATGAAGTCGATCAATCCGCACTAGACCAGGGTGGTGGATTATGGCCTGTACTCCCATACTGTGAGAGCCCAGCAGTGGGACAGTTATTGGTTGCGATGATGATGATCTAAAATAATGTGACAGTTCGTTCATCTATTGCGTGGAATTTATGTATGTCCGTCCATATCAAAAGTGTGTGTGCGTAAACATTTATGTTTATTTTAAACCTGATAAGGCTGTCCTGTCCATTGTATTGTTATTCCTTTGTTATGTGTTAATACTTAGGTATACGTATACTAAATATTACCGCATATACACGTGTAGGTATATAAAATACAATTATTTATCTTCATGTGAGTAAAATTTCAATAAAAATATAATAATACAAAAAGAGTTACTCATTGATAACGTTATTTATCGAATTGAGTAAGAGATTATGCTTGTATATTTATATGTCTTATAAAAATGGAATCAATAACATGAAGATAAGGTTCAATCATTGTTTTGATATCTATATTTCGTAAATTATATTACACACTTATAGCCCCAACAATAGTGGGGATGTGTGTGATCCCTGAGATGTGGTTTCCATAGGCAACAGATATAGATAAGTACACAAACATGCCCAGATCAAAAACAGCACTAAATCGAACCCAGGACCTATAGAACGTCGGTCAAGAACAGTAACCATTAGGCCTTTAGGGTTGTCATGTTTCTTTTAATGTCTTTTATCTGAAATATAACAACCAGAGTCAAGAAACGTATTTTTTATTTTTGTTTTAGTCGGTAAATACGATTATGAATCACACCTTAATTGACGTGTATAACTTTTCAAAAACAAAACAATCTTTACATTAAGCGTTAATATTTTTCCAGATGTTTTTCCTACTAAATCCTATCGTGATGTCGCTTACGCGAATTTAAAAGACGTGGATATAAAGATAAAAGATAATAAAGCAGGTCTATAAAGTTATCAGATAATTTAGGTTCATAATACCGCAATAATAATAAGATTATATCGGAATTTGATTATTGTAAGCGTGCCGGGTAGGCCTTCTATTGATTAGGTTGTGATAAGTAGGCCTAGGGCATTTCAATGGATTTAAATGATACGGATGTAGCTATATTACCTACAGAGGAGCGTGGCTAAGTGGCTATAAAGCGTTTTATTTTTAAGATATCGAATATGATTATCGGGCGTCGATCTGACACTCGTAAAACATAAGACAATAAAAAATGTAATAACAACCGATCCTAATAGCACAATGGTTATAAAGGTTATAAACGTATGCCGTTAAAAAGGTCCTGAATAAAAATTTTCTTTGATCTGTCTTTATGTGATATCCATGGCAACTAAGTCACAGGGAATCTAAGTATCTATAGAGTTATGAGTCATAATTATAATGATATTAAGTATTTATTGGCTTTCTACAGTTTACATTGCTATGATATCTGCTCATAAAACGGACGTCAATGTAGCAGACACATTTCCGTGAATAATGTTACATTTCGCGTTGTGTCAAGCCAACTTTCCCTTTACTCTAAATAATGGATTAAGCAATGACTCAAGACTTTTTGATATTTTGGCTTTATGCCATGAGTCTAAGTAATGCATTCATTCACAAGATTCACATAGTTTTTTCGCTAAGGGAAATGCATTTGGCGATGGATATCGCCTACTTAGATTTAGCGATAGTTATCGAATACTTTTTTGTTTACAACAACCAGTCTACCAGATGTAAGTCGCAGCGATTTTAATGTAAACTTTTTGCTTCAGAAACTGCAAATGTGCGGAACCGAAGAGGAGATGAGGGAGGTAGCTGGTAGGATCTGCAGGAACTACCTCCACGGTGCGTGGAAGACCGTGGAGCCTTCAGCCCTGGAGTTCAGACGCATCAGGTAAGCTTCAAGAAGAGTCTTCTTTCTAGGGACCATTTGGGCCTGAACGGTTTTTTGTCACCCAAAAGCGAACGGGTAGGTCGAAAGAGAAAAATCAGAGTTAGATGTTATTAACCAATCTGGTTGTCAAAGGGTGTGGGATAAATGGTTAACGGTATTCCCCGGACATAAAATGTTTTTACCGGCCGACCTCTGAACTAGGACCAATCCGGGGAAACCTGGACAAATGGCAGTCTTAAATGTAAAGCAACACACACCATTTTCATTATGTTCTCGTCCAGTCCTATACATTACACATTATGCGCAACTGAAGATTATTTCGTCACGGTATATTATACGTGTAATAATATTACAGAAATATTAACATGGTTTATGTAAGAGATCGCGTATTTCGTTCAATATGAGTTTATTTCATCATGTACTACATGTTTATCATCTTTTAGGTAATTAGATCCTCGGCCCAGTACATGTTTATTTAATTGTTATTATTAATTATACTAATACAGATTAATAGGCAGGTGTGTATATAATCATGTCTATTTAAAGTGCGTCTGGCGCTTCGTAGATGGCTCTAATCCAAAAATCACATTTACATAATCAATCAACGCAATATAAAATGTTGAAATCGGTATTTGCGTAAGGTATTTTGTTTGTTTGTTAAACTTTGGACTTATTTTGCCCTTGAAGTTGTGTAATCGTTTTTAAGCGGGATTAATGTTGTTATTGCTTACCTGAAATGAAGTAGTACTCGCTTATATTTTTCCTACATTTTCATGTACTAGGATTCATTCATATTTGTCTTCAGCTCATGAGAAATTCATCTTCAAAGTATTTGTTTGGAATGCTTGAAGTTATTTATAGTGTTCATAATAACAAAGTCTGACACTGAATAAAAGGAGTGTGCGAGCAGTTAAGTATACTAAATTGAAGTCATAAATCTTCGTAATTACTCTCAGAATTAAATATATACATAATATATATATTTTTTAATGTAAACAAAAATAAGCAATAGATGTTGCGGTGGCGTAATTTCATAACCATTAAGGTATTCCGACAATATATCCTCGTGTCATTTTCCTCTTACCCATTTGAAATTATTTTCCTTGAAATGAAGTACAATTTTATTACATAAAATTAATTAATTGTTATAGTTAATTGTTAAAATTGTAATTTTATGTAATAAAATTGTTATGTTTTTATTTAGTAACTGAAAATAAATGTTGCATTAAGACGTTTATATCTTACTAGCAACCCGCCCTCGTTTCGTTTCGGGACGTATATATCTATTCATTGAAATATATTACGAGAGCCTTTTTTTGTTTACATTCTTTGCATTACTATTAAATAGTAATACAAATTTTGTATGACATTATTTATCAGGTGTTCAAAAAGAAAATTTTGCTAGCCATTTGAGGCCCTTGTGAGGACTGGGGCCCTATGTTAGGGCCATGTGTGCCCTTACGGTAAAGCCGGAACTGACCCTAATACTTGTGTGTAGTCACCTAATGCGTGCATATGCAATGCACATTTACCAGCTTGTTGAACAAGTTCCTAAGTTAAAAATACGGCGTGTTAAAAATATTTTGCAGTAGGTAGGTATGCTTTGTGCATTTGCGTGCATTGACCTCAAATGTTTGTGGAAAATACCATGACGATTCACGTATGTAAGCAGATTATACAAAAGGACAGCGTGTTATTTTTCAAGTTCCAAAAAAGAAAGTAATAAGATGGTTTAGGGATGACGAAACATAATCTTCATATTTAGGGTTGCTTATGTCTGAAATCTAAAATTATAATCTATATTTAATGTTTTGTCCTTTGTCTAATTCTCGCCGCCTTGATAAGAATAATAGACGCACGTATGATTTTTTGGACGTATGATTTGGCGAGTATTTTATGAACATTTAAGTACAAAAGAATTTGGTAATTTTTTTATAAACTTCTCCTTGGAAATTCCTTGCCGATTTTCCCAGTATTATGGTATGTAGCGCCGAAGCGTAGGCGTAAGTCGACTTTCAAATCTGCGTTGATAGAAAATTAGACTAAAATTAAATACTTACGCTGCTTGTTTGTAAACAACACGCTCTATAAATATTTATCTTAAGTCCGTTGTCGTTACAATGTTGTATTTCAGACATTGTGGTCAACGTAAAAAAACGTAAACAACGCACGGCCTTGGAATTAAGAACAAGTTTATTGAGAACGGTGCGAGATGCAAGCTTTGGCGATAGCGGTTACGGTAGCGGTTACAGCTAAAAGTAGACATCATCATTATCATAATCCATATCTGTCTGAATACTGGAGTCGGCCTCATCTCCCATTGTGAGGGCTACAGGCTAATGGCGTAACTACATCACCCGAGGCCTGTTATAAAATAATTATATGAGGCCCCAGTAAAAATCGTTTTACTGTTTTTCCAAAGCATAAAAAGCTCACGGCCCTTAGGGTTGGGGTCCCCTCGGATGGGGGTCCCGTGGCATTATGCCACTCCCACTACCCTAAAGTTATGCCACTGCTACAGGTCATAGTCCATCACGCTGGCCAAGCGCGAATTAGCAGACATCGCATACCTTTGAGAACTTCATGAATAACTCTCAAGTTTTCATTTTAATTTCCTTCACCGAAGCAAGTGATAATTAGTTTATCTTTCATTTGGTACATTGATACTAATGACTTACTAATGTTATTACTTATTAGGTAATACCAATTATAGACCATAGCATAATTTATTGTACTGATAAAACAATAACCGTAACTCTATATAGGTATGTATAACAATAAATTCCTAACACTAAATTATCAGTTTTGAGTGATGTCGATGGAACCCTCGTTCAAGGGGTTCCTTTTTTATAATTATAATAAACGGAGAAAACAGATACATGTTTGTAGGATATAATTTACACAATTATAGGTAGGTACTTCCCTCTCGAAATATCCTTGTGAAGTGTACCATTTAAGACCTGAAAGGTAAAAACTACTAAAAATGTTTTTCAACTGTTCATTCTTGCATTAAAAAGCATTTTTTTACTTGAACAAATCTATTGTGTGCACCTGGATATAGCTTTAGCTGGAAATTGTCTTTTTGCATCGCCGTAGCGAGATTATTATCCGTTTCTTTAGTCCACTCAAATCTGTTTTTTATGATAAGTTTGGTCGCAGTCAGTCATTATCATTAATGCCATTACGAATATACAATACAACTGGCAGGCCAGACTGTCTGTTTACATACATACTTTGTTTATTGTATTCTTAAATTTTGTTTTTATAAATACTTATTGAATGCATTCATTGCAATGTATTGCAATGATTCGTTAAAAGACATGCCAGTAATAATTGTAAATTGTTTACTAGATCAATTTTATTATGCACACACATGCTTACACACAACTCACATGTGTGCGCACGCACACACTTATACAAACATGACCATTGAATGAGCACACATAAATTTTCTTTCAGAGTACCTACTATTGTTTTGTCGATTGACTTCCTCAGCTAAACACATACTAACTATACCTAACCAAGGTTTTACTTAAATAACTTAATTAACATATTGTTTTGTTCACTTCAATTAATCAAAAAATTATCTACTTTGAATGTTTTCATGTAACTCGGGTAGGTGGGTTTTACTTTTAATTGGGTTTTCCGGACAAACAACATGGCTGGTAGCGACTTGCAAACAATAAAAAACCTAATTAAAATAATATACGTCATCCACAGATAATAAAAGACTGCAAGCACTTATGTTGTGTCTGTTATCGTGCTTCATATCAACGCTACGTTGTCGTCACTAGGTTTCCATTGGCCCACATTCGTGGGTAGTGAAACATAGGTTAAGAATGTAACTACACATTAGCATAAACGTAATAACAAATTCACGTTATAACAGAGAAATTCCACCTAGTTAGCCACGCTGATATGGTTAGAAAGACTTTTTCAATGGAAGTTGGTTGTAAGAATATGAAATTTGTATTTGTAAAGGTAAATATTGCTGTTATTTCTATTTCCTCTACATTCATTATTCATGGAGAAATGTACCTACCTATAATTTTCCTTTTTCTAAACTCTTGTGCATTGGGCATCTGTCGGCGACGCCCCTTCCCATTCTTCATCGTAATCGAGTAATTAAAACATGTTTTTTTTGTTACAGCGGAGGTCTATCAAACTTTCTGTATTACGTGGCATTGCCAGACGATGCGAGAGCCTTAGGGGCGTATTCCCGCGTGCACTCGCCCGAGACGGAGACAGAGCCGGTACCAACTCGACTGGCGCGCCAATCGCTCGCACGGTGCTCTTCATTCTGCATGGATGAGCCTAGGAAGGTAGGTTATGAATGAATAATATCCAGAACTAAAAAACTAAAGGACTCTGGATAATTCATGTCTGGCTTAGGATCGATCAAATTCTCTTATGAAATGAACGTATTCGTAGCACAATCTGTTGCTGTGTAACTGTCGATTAGTTTTGTGCACTTCTTTTTCTTATAAACTTTGACTATACTGAATCTAGAATTCCTAGTACGCAGCTGCGTTATTCCTAAAACGGTAACGGTCGATTCCTTTGTATTTCAATCGCCTACCAATTGTCAAAAAGAATCAATGCATATATAGTTTGTTATTAGGTGCTTTTTGTTTCAACTTAACCATAGATTACTTGTAAATAGAGTTTTGAAAACGTCTTTTAGTTTTAACATTGAGGAAAATCTTGGTTTGTCCTTTGTAAGTTACTAATAACAAAGAGTCATGTGAATGTAATGTAATGTTCGCGCACGTTTCAATACGGATTGACACTAATTGTAAGACATTAACGTAATATGTTGCCTTTGTGTGATCATCGTTTTAACGTCACCAAGACATTGGCACATCAATCTGCTCTGCTTACAAAAGGTCGGTGTAGATTTTGTCAACCGTTTGCAACTTTGAAGAGTTAAGTGTATGTAGAAACGTTTATAATGATTACCTTATACTAAATAAAGTTCTATAATTGTATGGCAGCCTGCCTTGCTACATATAAAAAAATGTGTTGGATTGTTCAATCTATGGAAAAAAATATGTACGGTGATAAAAACGCTACAAAAATGTAATTTCATAATAGTGTTGGGAACTTAGTAATTGAAGATTTTTATAAAGAAATAAGAATAAAAACCCCAACCATAGTCAATCCAAATAGTAAGACGAATATCGGCAGTCTCGCTTGTGATAACATTTGGTGTTTCCATGTTGAATATTGTACTCTAGTGTAGAAGAAATTAGGTTTAAAATACGTTGGTCCCTTCCAGGTGCTTCTTAGAATCTACGGGCAAGTGCACGGAGAGCGTGCTATGGACGCCATAGTAACAGAATCCGTCATATTCACGTTGCTGTCAGAGCGGCGACTTGGCCCCAAGTTACACGGTGTCTTCAGTGGCGGTAGAATTGAAGAGTATATACCGGTATGTGATAACCTTATATTATAAATGCGAAAGTTATTCAGCCTGTCTCTTTCTGTGTCTGTCTGTACGTCTGACTGTCTACTGTCTGTCTGTCTGTCTATATGTTTGACTGTCGGTCTGTTTGTCTAGTCTTGTAGGATGTACAATTTTATAGCCTATTGTATGATAACTTAGGAGTGATACGGAGGTTTATGTGGTTGACCGCCTGATGAATAAAATTTGATCTATAAACATGCAAAGTTAATACAACATAAGAGTCATCACAACCCATTGATGTTCCACTGCTGGGCTCGGGTCTCCTCCCACAATGGGACGAGTATAAGCATTGATTTTTTACATACATAATTAATCGTCGATAATCCTATTAAAGACATTGCTCTCAAAAGAAACCACACTAAGTTACAAATTTTTCCCCTTTGTTACATTTATTCTTTCCCTTTGTTACATTTATTCTTCCCCCTTGTCACATTTATTTGTAACAAAATTTCAGGCTCGTCCCCTTCTAACAAAGGAGCTTTCGGAACCTGCCCTATCTATGAAGATAGCTGAAAAAATGGCCGCCATACATTCTATGGAGGTGCCGTTGTCCAAGGAACCCAATTGGCTCTGGAAGACCATGGGGAAATGGCTGAAGACCATTCGGGAGGAGAGGTTACATTCACAGGTCACAGGGAAGGTATGTTTATACATAATAATATCTGGTACAAAATGGTAAAGTTCAATTAAGATGTTTTTTATTGGTCCATGATTAGGTGCATATATTGGCAAATTCTATAAATGTTTATAATCTTTTATTATCCTCTTTGTAATGAAGAAAATGCATTTTTTAATGTTGGTAAGGTAGCAAACGAGCTGACAGTGCCACCAACCCCTGCCGCCCATGGACATCGTAACAAACTTCGTGTAGGACTAAGGGGGGGACGGGGGACTGTTGGTTAATAGGTCCTGTTAGTGGGAATATTAGTTGTTGTTTATTCGTTAGTGTCGGTACCGCGCAAGTTAGTACTAATAGTGCAGGTTAGTCCTGTTAGTAAAAGTTAGTAGTCTGGTTAGTAACCGTTAGTATTTGTTCCACTCGAAGCTTATGATGTGTTGCTAGCGCTGAGAACTGAGATAAATAAGATTTGTTACTATTTCATTACAGACTGCCGAAGAACAACAGATTATAAAGCGGCTAAAATCTGTTGACCTTGAAAAGGAGTTGGAATGGCTTAAGAAATTCATAGCGACCGTGGAATCTCCCGTGGTCTTCTGTCATAACGATATGCAAGAAGGTATGTTTTTAAATATTATATTTTGTATAGAAAACATTGGTTTAAACAAAGTCCTAGCTCATTTAGTAGTGGTTTTGTTGAGATAGGATTTGTTAGGCACATATTTTTTATGATATATGTATTATGTATGTATAAATATTTGTTCTCTGCCTTGAGTGTAGTACCATTATGCAGAGTACAAAATAAAGTTGATTACAGATGCATTTTACTGTGTAATAATTTGTAATACACAAGATGCTTGTCGCGGTAGAAATAGAAATAGCATAGCGATGGTTGGTACCTTTCCAGGTAAGACTGGGCCATAATACTGACATTGATGGAGCAGCGTGGTGGAGAACACCTTCTTCAGTAATGGAGTAACCTAGACATTGTAATTTTTTTGTTTTTTTTTTTGGCAGTACTTTTATTTTTACACAGATAGCGGTGTCACTTACTGGTAGCTTCAATACGAGTTAATAAGAATTTACCTTTTATTTAAAGATTTTATTAAATTAAAGATGCATTTACTCTTGTACAAACTTAATTAGGTGGAAATGTAGTCAAAAAAAGAATTAATAAAAATAAAAAAGTACGCTCTGATAGGTCATATTGATGTGTTTTATAATTATTTGTTTATTTGGCTACCTATACATAGGTATGATTTAATGTGATTCAAAATTACCATGATAAATAACATTGTATTCTCTCGCCTTTAGTAAATAAATTGTCGAAAAGTCTTAGTGCTCACTAAACTATATAAAGAGCCGTTGTATAAAATTTCGTCAATTTAGGTATTTTATTTCAAGCTGTGCATTGACAATCAATCTTAAGAAGATTAAAACGTCTTTCACTAACCCAAATTCTTTAATTTCAGGCAACATCCTTCTTCTAGAAGATGCTCCGACTACAAACGAAGATGACCTATCCTACTTCGAGGCTGCACAATTAGACAAGGATAATAACCACACACAAGCAGTAGTCCTCAGCCAGATAGAAGACACCAATACTTCAGACAGTGTCACGTCTAGAATATCTGATATAGGAGAACCTAAGTTAGTGCTCATAGACTTTGAGTACTGTGCCTATAATTATAGGGGGTTCGATATTGCTAATCACTTCCAGGAGTGGGGATATGATTATACTAATCCTCAGGCGCCGTTCTACTATGAAGATTTGGAAAATTGTCCCACTATACATCAGAAGGTATGTGTTTAAACTTGACATTCCTTTCTACAGATTTGCCAGTAGTAAGCTTGTTTGACAAACACGTCAAATGTAATCAATCCTGTTTGTCAACTATTAAAAGTTTGATGAGACGTTTGATCTTCTATAATGTGCTGGACTGCCGTTCTAAAGGTCCTGGGTTCGATTTCTAGTGGAGTAGATATTGCAATGATGGATTTTGATTTCTGTTCCCGGTTTGAGTGTTTTTGTCTAAGCGTATCGTCTATGACATCTACGACATACAGAATCCTAGTGCGGGGCTATGAAAGGGTTTCGTTATTATTGTACATTTTTCGGTGTGCATATTTACTCAGGATATTTTTTTTTCACTGAAATAAATGATAATTTTTATCATTTAAATACTTAGGCCCCCTGTAGAGCAGAAATTATTCGAACTACTACACATGTTTTGAACTATCTCGAACGATAAAGACTTATCTTGAAGTCTTGTCATATACACTTTCCACTTTACAATTATTTTTTATTTACACGAAACTTACACGACTCGTCTGAAACATGACAAGCCTTTCACCTTGTTAAGGTATTGGGAGACAACTGAAAGGCTCGAATGCTCATGACCAACTGTTTATTGTACGTCACAATGTTCCCCACAATATTCCCCCCCTTTTTTAAATTATACATATTTTTTGACGATTAAACATAAGGTATACAATACATTGTACAATAAGTTGTTTTATTTCACCATGCAAATACAATTTAAATACATCAAAAAAGACTAAAACAAAAAATATAAATCAATACGTTTTTCCAGGAAATATTTATAAAAGAATACCTGAAACACTACCAAACAAACGTGTGTGAGGATAAGGAGCCCCAGGAGCCGAGTCTGGAGGCAGTCAACCAGCTGCTGACCGAGGTGGACGCCTTCGCCCTCGCCAGCCATCTGTTCTGGAGCCTCTGGTCCATCATCAACGCTTCCAAGAGTCAGATACCTTTTGGATACTGGGTAAGTCTTACACGAGATTACTAAATAGAAATAACTATATGGATGTATACCTCGTATTTTTCGTCGTGATATAAAAGGTAAACAATCTTAGTGTCTTTTTAATGAAATTATCGATTTGAAAATAAGACAGACACAAATTAAAAAAAATAAAGTATAAACAAACAATTTAATGTTAAAATAAATTTCTGTATATTTCTAAATATTTTTTTTAAATAATGAAATAATTAAAAGTAGTGCCAAGATTGTTTACCTTTTATATCACGACGAAAAAAACGAGGTATAGTTGGCATATGCCGTTTTAATTAAATTAAATAAATAAATTACAACACGTAGGTAATTTTTACGTCTCTCTCAAGCACTTAAACAGAATCAGAATTCAATAAAGCGTATATAGTAAAAACTGTCAGAAATGACAGTGACACTGACACTGCCAAGACAATGATACTGAAAAGTTTATCTTCTTGTTATGGAGTAACGGATACGTTAAACTTCGCACGCACGGGCTTACGTTTACGCACACGGATATATACATCCTTAGTCACAAGTATACGGACACGCATATGCAGACAGATACGCTTATACAGGGTAAATTTTAATTAGCGCATCACCGTTTGCAGGCAGCTTCTCCACATCAATTCCAACAACATTTGTTCTACGACTTTTTACATAGCTCGATAAATAACCAAAAAAACAAAAAACAAAAAAAATTTTTGCTCCCTCTGTTATTTATTACTCTGTATTTTGCAAGAAGTAGCTAAGATGACAACTCCCGGGCGCCCCTACCTCGCCGCCCGCATTCATTCAACGTATGCGCGCAGAGCAATCCTAGTTCAGAAGCAACATATTAATTTAGTATGAGAAAATTTAAATTTTAAAATTTATTAATTTCAAAAAGTGGTAGAACAAATGTTGTTGGGACTGATGTGGAGAAGCTGCCTGCAAAAGGTGATGCGCTAATTAAAATTAACCCTGTATATAAGCACACGTGCACGCGTACGTAGTCCTGTGTGCACGTGGATACGTATACGCATAGATACACGCATGCGTGCACGTATACCAACGGATACCTGTACGTTACACATGGCTATAATTGCAGAAAAATAAAGCACTATAGAAAAATATATTTTAATTCCAGGAGTACTCGCTATCTAGACTGGAAACATACCTTCGGCTGAAGCAAGAGGTCGTCAAAGACAAGTACGGTTATCCGCTCAAAAGGAAAATCTGCGAAGTGGATATTTGAGAAGACATGTCCAACCTTACAGTGAAATCCACTGAGTGATGAGACGATGTGATAGGATGGTGCAGTGAAGTGATACGGTGATGTGTCGGTGATGAGTGATCTCGGAGACTTGACAGGGACTATTACAGTTTACATTATATGTGAGTATTTAATAGTTTTAGTAAGCAAAATACTGTTGTATAGACAAATGCTCTGTTTCATCTACCTATTATATTCTGCCATCATATTTCTATCTGGAATAGTTAAAATTATACTTTTTTTTTCTATATACAACTTAACAAACTTTAGTCCATGTATTTATTCCATACATTCCATATTGTTTCGGAGTACACATTCCCTTAGCTTTATCAATTGTATTTGTTCAAAACATATTTGATTCCTCAAAATTCTAGTCACTACTATTTATGGTATCCTGGTAACTTGTATGTATCAGGGGTACATTGTAGTAATGCTAAGTGATAGAAATTTGTAAGAAATGGGACCAAAAAAGCAAAAGTAACTTATGGCAATGTAACTTCAATTATAATGCATAATATTCTATTCATTAACTAAAATTATTGGCAATCTGTTTGAGAATTATTCTTTATTATTGAAGACTATAGCCCAGTTGGGAGTTATTGTTTGTTGGAGTCCCAGGTTCTATTCTCGTTTGGACATTACGACATGATCATTTGCTCTCAAATCAGGAATTTGTGATCATGATGCGATGAGATTTGTGTGTATGTCGCCAGAATAACTATCATAGTGTGGGTTATGTGTGAACATTCAGAAAACAATTGAATTTCATTATTGTTTACCGGTATTTTGCTTCCTGAAACAGAAAAATTCTTCAATTGTACGTAAAACATTGAAATTATTGTAATTTTTGTAAATATCCGTTGATACATAGTGATTTAGATCAAACTGTATTCGGTAAAGTTTTGACAGTCTGTATATGAGACAATATATTAATAGTTTTTGATGTAGACCCTAATATATCTATGTAATAGTAATCGTCAATTTCCATATGAACAAATCAATACAGAATATATTATTTTACACAATGTTTAAAAGATCTACCAAAAAATTGTATGAACTTGTTGTTTGTTACTCTTCAAAAATATACGCAGAAATGTAGACGTGGTACACATAAAATATGTGAAACAGTATTAATTAATGTTTGGGCGTAGTAAATAAGCAACAATTTCCACTTTTATAGAACTTTAGGCACAAAGCTTTTTGCTTTCAAACACTTTCAAAACGTTAAAAATTGGTCATTAGGTATATCAATTTTGGATCTTCATACTATACGCCATTTTCTAACAAATGATAACATTATTCGAAAAATTTTTAGGTCTGTTTTTTTACTATTTCGCATATAAAGTTATTAGGTGTTATAAATTCAAAAGTAAAGGTCTCTTTTCATACAAAACTGTTGATATTTTTTTAAAACAGTGTGATATTATATCAAAACAAATTTTGCTTCAAACATTATGAACTACAGTAATAAAATATACTATAATACTGTTTTTATTGAAAAAAAAACTATTTCCAGTCTCATCAACAGATTTTTATGTAAAAAAAATATGTTATAGTGACCATGTAAATGGTGCAATTTGAATTCAATTGAACATTGCTTCAATATATTGACTCATGGCAGAGAATTACATTAAGTTGTATAAGTCTCTTTATATATGAAATTGTCCCTTAAAAGACTAAGTATTATGCGAATTTGAATGTTGCGATGTGATTTTAGAAGGTAAGGTAAGGTTGGAAGTGAAATATTTTTGACAAATTTTGCTTTAGGTGGCATTCATACTGCACGAAACTTGTGCGTACGTCGCCTAATGATCCTGATACTTAATCTATACCTTTGTGATATATTCAGGAATTTCGCCATTAGATATGACTTGTCTGTTGTATTATAATCTAGTTCTTAAAATAAAAAGTGCGATAAACCTTTATACCAAAAATGTATAAATATCTGTAAGGAATTTTAATCAAATTACTACCACTTTTTGATGAAAATTGCACTTCAAGGAATACATTTCATTCCTTAATCACGCTAGTAAAGTTTTCTAATTGACATTTGAAAATATTGAATTACTAATTTGGCATAAAATGACTCTTAAATTGATATTAATGACACTTGCTTGAGGAAAGGATTTTAGTGATATAAGACTCGCCAAAAAAATCTTCCTTAAGTTGTAAGTCTTGTAAAGGATAAGGAAACAAATATGATTGTTAAAAACCTAAGTCCCACTGCTGGACAAAGGTGTATTATCAGAAATCCCAGCAACAAGACCAAACTACGCCAGAATGATGATAATGATGATGATTTTGACGATGGACTGAAAATGATTCGATATTTAAATCAATTATCGCACAATTCTCATAAAATTGTAAATAATATATTAATCTTAGTCATAGTTTTTTCAAAAGCGTAAAGTTACCATAGAAACGGTACTTAGTTATTATTTATACCCTCAAATTTGTTAGTCCCATATCCACAATACGTTATTCCTATAAGTTTTTAGCTAAAAACAAATAGGTATTTAAATTGTAACTTTTTGCTTAAATGCGTAATATAATCTCGTATATGATGAGAAATTGTTAACATCGTTTAAAATATTAGCTATTTGAAATTAATAAATCAAAGTGACTTAACACGCATATCTTGATATGGCACTTAAGACTTTTTAAATTAAAAAATCGTGCCTTGGTGTTGCTAGCGTTTGTACGATATGTAATGATTAAAAATGACTTAATCAACACCTGATTATAAATTCAATTTGTTCAAAAACTAGCTAGAACTAGTAATCATTAAAAGGAAAACTAAAAACCCGGCAACATAAAAAAATTTCAAAAAATTTATAGCCTATATCAATGGAAATCGAGACGAATCCAAAGACATCCCATTATGTTGAAATCCATCGAGTCATTTAGGCTCTACACTCTGTAGAAATTGACATACATATATATACATAATATACGTTAAAAAAAAACACTCTTGCGCTGTCGGGTAAAAATGGTTAATATAAACGTATAGACAAAGTAAAATATTACCACAAATTGTTGTAAGTTTCTGTTATAATGCAGTCATAATAAACGTAATACCACAATATAGAGAAACTAGTAGTAAAACTCTCGACAATCACGCACACATCTTTACGAGTTAGTTCAACAAAACCGAACAGAAATTCGTATCTGTACAACAAATGTCTATGTGTCTATGTGTGCGTTATTAGAGTTTTACTACTGTTAGTCTCTCTATATAGTGGTTATACCTGTACAGTAAAATAGGACATTTTCTTAAAACTACAAGTACAAAGATTGTTTATACTTTGTAATAAATCATCCCGTAATAGAAATATTACAGATACATAATCGCCATATTACCTAATACTTTTTACATGTTTGTAAGGTAGAAACAAGCGTGTAACGCTTATAGGTGGTTATTAGCGATTAGATAATTATAAACACACGTTGGGTCATTTAAAAATATTAATTATGTTTTAAGGGCTTAATTTGGCGCTTACATACAACTTTTCTATATCAAAATGACAAAAAAGAGTCATATTAATCTTCTGTCGTAACAACAATAATGTTATATTGTCATTATTTTCTTGATATTTCATGGTTGGTGCCACTCACGAAGCACAGCTGTAGAATTGACGCACAGAATGAGTCCTTAAAAGAAAAGTAATGGCTTTATATGACCCTATATTTCCAGCTCACCAAAATTTTACGTTTCTCGAATACTTAGTGAAAAGCCTGAGCAGCCCTTATTGCCTTTTGAATTGAGTAGTTAGTATTAAGATGCGCAAATAAAATATGTGTAATAGAGGCATTATGTCTTGTATTAAAGCATGGTTACAAACTCACCTGATGGTTAATGATAGTGTAATCTTGAGTAGTACAGTACATGGGCGTCGCCAAAACTGTGAAAGTCAACTTCTCCGTCGTATTTGTCGTAATTTTACAGAAGAGTTTTTTGAACCTTTAAAAAAGACTAAACTAAGATGCACCTAACATTTGCTAATTAAAATAAGGCAATTAATAGAAAAAAGGAATAATGCTCTTTTGTGGATTACGTTTTATACGAAGGAAGGGTTGAAATATCTACTGAGGGGTAGGTACTTAGTGAAGTGCAAATCCAACACTTCTAAAACCTATAAATCTACACAAGACATTATTAAATTTAGTTATTTGACATTGCATGTCTCCTCCCCTTTTTGTGATCGGTTGGCGAAAATCATGGGATAGTGTACTACTTAGAAAAAGCCTATTTAAGTACTTATGATTTGAAGACACGCACATTATTATCGAATGGAAAATAGACGCGGACAGTTTATTCCTATCTTTCGCTGTACGTATAACAAATGACAGAGTAAAGTTTTGTAGGGATGTTCAAGACGAAGGGATGATTACCTGGATGCGTAGTGTATGATAGAATAGGCAATTTGAGGCTGATCGAGAGGCTATACAAACCGTATCAGTACGATACATTCCTTTTTAACAAAAAAAAAAAGAAAAAAAAAAACAATAGTACGTAGTACTTACCAAAAACTCAAGCTTGTGATTTTTTGTTAATTTTTATGAATGTACATACATTATTATGTCGTGACTATATTCGATGTAGATTGTGTAAATTTATTGTTAATTAAGGTGTCTTGCTTCAAATATTATTGTAAGTGTTTGTTATTACAGCTATTTTGTTTGGTCTCCGTAGTAATTACCTTAACGGAATGTAAAATTAGGTTATGAGTCAATATTTAGTGTTATTTTGAAAAGAATTTGAAAAGAGAAATAGTAATTAATTTTACCTGAGTGTGGGCTTCTATGTTGTACTTAATTTCGGCAATTTTGATTGAAATCTCGCGCTTAAAATGTATGAAATTGATCAAATTTGTATTATTTAAATTATTATGAATTATGTTTTTATGTCAACTTGCGTTGTGATATCCAAGTTTATGTTTAAAACAAGAAATATTTGTACTTGTGTCAAGTGAAGAAATTATATTTAATAAAAATATATTGTTTAAAATAGTATTGTGTTTTTATCTGTTATCTTTAACATAAAATAAAGTATTTGGGTTTGTTTTCGTCGGAAATAGGAAAATAAATATTAACAAACAGGAAATCCCATTTTGCTGAAAAAGCTTCCTATACCTACATCATCATGCTGTCCCGGTAGACTGAAAGTACCAGGGAATCATAAAATTACAGTAGAGTGACACAAGTGAGAACAACCATCATGCTTTGTAGACTGAAAGTACCAGGGAATCATAAAATTACAGTAGAGTGACACAAGTGAGAACAACCATCATGCTTTGTAGACTGAAAGTACCAGGGAATTATAAAATTACAGTAGAGTGAACACAAGTTAAAACAACCATCATGCTGTGTAGACTGAAAGTACCAGGGAATCATAAAATTACAGTAGAGTGACACAAGTTAAAACAACCATTATGCTGTGTAGACTGAAAGTACCAGGGAATCATAAAATTACAGTAGAGTGACACAAGTTAAAACAACCATCATGCTGTGTAGACTGAAAGTACCAGGGGATTATAAAATTACAGTAGAGTGACACAAGTGAGAGCACACACAACTAGGGAGCACTATTAGAGCATTGTGCTGAAAAAGTCTCCACTTACATCATCATGCTGTGTAGACTGGAAGTACCAGGGAATCATAAAATCTTATTCTATTATACAAAAAAGCAAGTGCTCTTCTAATCATTCATTGACTGATAAGCGGGTACGAAGTTCGCTGGGTCTGCTATGTAAATGGTAAATAATTGAAGGGGAATAAATAAAATACAGTTTTTAATATATTTCTAAAGTCCTTCCATTTATTTCAATTATTTAAACCTAATTATAACAATTTATATTTAACATCAATATATAGGATATTGACAGAATACTTAGTTTTACATGTGTATAATTTTATATAAAAATAAACTTATTTTTTTATATCTAAACCAATTGTATTAGAAAGTCGACCATTTTGGATAATTCTGATTCCAATATGGTCAAAAATCTAATAATGTATAGTCGTCTCGAAATACTTTTAATTAAACAAGCAATATCCGTGTATAAGTATTTTTAACATTAAAAAATCTTGGCAGTATAGAACATAAATTCAAATACGTATACTGTATGATAATAACATAAAAAAAATATATAGCATGTATAAAAAATTAAATATCTACCTATTTACAGATAGTATCAAGTCATAAATAGAAAAAAAGACGTTCAGTATCCGATTTGTAAATCCCAGTAAAATAGGAACTGAAGTTAATCTGAAATTTTGTATTGCATCAAAAAGCGGGTAGATAAACATAACGTTTTGTTTATGGCACGATGACACTGACAGGTTCTTTTTTCAAATTACTTTTTGCCTTCGTTGCATTTGCAGTTCGCGTTGTGTGTGTGTTTTCCGACAATATCTGAGAAGGAAGGATTGAACGTAACACCTGGGGCTACGTACTGGGGATTCGTGCCACTTCCCGAAGTTTCGTACCTAATTATCTGTGGCTTAGTAGTATAAGTAATAATTTTCGGTTTAGTCGTATAAGTAAATATTTCAGGTTTCGTTGTGAACGTGACGATTTCGGGTTTCGTTGTATACGTCACGATTTCGGGTTTCGTAGTATAAGTAAAGTATTTTGGTTTCGTTGTGTAAGTGAAGAACTCTGGTTTAGTCGTGTAGGTGACTATTTTGGGTTCGGTTTGGAAGATTTTCTTCTCGGAGTACGTTGCGCTGAAAGTGTTCGTGATCGGGGACGACAATTGGCTATTGAATTCGATATTACCGAATCCAGACCCAGCTGCTCCTTCGGATAATTTGCTCGCGATTTCGCTCAACTGTCCAGCAGTCAGCTGGCTTTGTCCTTGTCCGAAACCGATTTGTCCTTTGCCTCCGAACTCGGAAACTTTGCCAGTGATAAGACCTCCATTGATCGCTCCAGCGCCTTCATTGATTCCACCAGTGTAAGATCCACCACTCGATGCTGTGGCAATAGCTCCGGCTCCACCTTTAATGCCGATGCCAAATCCTTTCGTGCCTATAGCACCAGATGTTTCAGTGACTTTAGTAATCGTTCCACCGGTGATTCTAGTTCCTTGTGAATAAGTTCCAGTAGTTAAAGACGATCCGATTACTTTTGAGCCAGAAGATCCAGACAGAGATCCTTTCACTCCGCCAGTAGAGGCCTCCTTGATACCAGCATTGAACTGGTTGGCAAATCCTTTGGAAGTTAAACCAGAACCAATTCCTGAGCCAATTCCTGAACCACCCAGAGATCCCTTCACTCCACTTATAGAGCTCTGCTTGATTCCAGAGTTGAGCTGGCCAGAATATCCTTTGGAAGAGCTGGAATATACTTTGCTACCCTTGATTGTAAATCGAGTGGTTTCAATCAAACCAATTGCCCATTCGTACCATTCAATGTCGAATTTGTAGAATCCAGCGATTTGGTTGCCGGTTTGACAGCCTGCAATGGAGAAAATGTTTAATTAAATTAGTTTTCGATTGATTTTCAAAACTTTCTAGATTGATAACACAATTTGTCAAAATGAATCTATTTGGACTAATGGTAGGGTAATTGTTTCCCTTCGTTGGGTATTACATTACTCCTAGTTAGGATTTTAACCAAGCACAATAGGATATGTAAAAGAAATTACCTGAGTCCCAAGAATAGACACCACGCATCACATATTGTCCGTTGCCAGTGGTGCAAGCTAAGGCGCTTCCGATGTCAACCTGAAACAGAAGATTTTTGGATTAGTGACTAATGTCCACACTGGCTCACTAAGCCGTGCAGGTTATAGTCCACAACGATGACCAAGTGCAGTCTGACAGACATAGCACAACTTGGGGAACTGTAGATCTGCAGGTTTTCTCAATATGTTTTAATCACAGAAGCCAAACTTGGGCTAGGTTGGAAATCAAATGTGAGACTATTTCTTTCATAAGTAAACACTACTGAGTGATTATTTCCATTGTGCCTAAAGAAACTATTGTTCCTTTACTTGAATATTGACTTACTCTGCAGATATTGTTGAGAGGGTTGGTGGGTTGACCGCATGCGCAGCTGTCTTCATCGTACTGCTCCAGAAGGTGGGGGTAGTCCTGGCTCAGTTTAGCCTGGCACTCGCCAGGATTGATCAGGGAAACGTTGATACTGTGCATGATGCTGCCGAGAAGATGAGCTGAAAGAGAACGGATAATAAGTATGATGTAAAGAGATACCTAACTTTGTTGTCGTTAGACAATGTCGTGTAACCATGTAGGAGTTTTTAAAGTGGATAAGCTGGCTACTATCTCTACTGAGTAAGGTGTATGAAGGAGTATCTAGAGTGTAGGCCTCCTTAATTTGAGATGAAATTCGTACTCTACAGTGGACCATGGTTTGATCTTACAGATACGGGGTAAAGTTATGTGATCTTGTCAGATATTGACAGGTTTCAAGTTATCTATGTGGACTTTAATAGGACATTAAGCATTCTACAAATACACATTCTTTTTATCGTCTATAAAATGATTGTCTAATTTAGTACCATAACAAAATGTTTATCTGTGTAAGGTTATCTGTAGAATAATCTATAGAAATACTGATAAGGCATTCAGCATACCTTATCCTACAGATCATTTAAGATTCAGAGTCGGCGGGAGTCTATGAAAGGATAATTTTATTAAGGCAATTCAATGACAGGTTGATAAGTGCATTGAACAACCTTTAACCATTCCCTTTTCCCTTCACTAGCGACCTCTTATTGACCTCCTGTACCGGTCACAGGACACCTGGCTTTTAGTAAACTGTTTTATAATAAAATATGTATGTAGCTACAGACTATATTATGCCAATTTTTGTTTTTTGTCGGCCAGTTCTAATAAACCTATATTTTCTACTCTGGGATTCAATAAATCCAGCTAGCAGATGAACAACTATTAGTTAACGTAATCGTAATTTTACAGAATTATAATACCTACTATTAAAATTCTTGAATGTCAATTTGCGATTCGAAATTCTTGCGGGCAATTGACGTGTGTTTGTGAATAAACACTAAATTCAACAAGGTTAATTCGTAGTGGTTTCTGGTTTACACTGTTCCGTACCATTGCTCGCGATATCGCTTTTTTGTAAGATTTTTTATTAAGAAGTAAAATACCGTTGAGTTAGTGCGAAAATCAAACATTATCCTAAAGTAGATATTATTTCATATTCATAATGCAAAGATTTATCAATGAATTTACTGCAATATTGTCACGTTTTCGTTTTTATTTTGTTAATCTAAAATGAAATATTTATAACATACCTATTTGTTTTTTGTATAATATCAATGTAGTATAAAAGTCATAGTCGCAATTCAAAGCAGTTTGCGCGTTACGATTCGGTGTAAACGACGTCCACTCAAGGTCAGTTAAAACAGTTCCATGTTATTCGTTAGGTACACAGGAATATCTGTAATTTATGACAACTTGTCAAATTCTAATGTTTGCGAGAATATTATCATGTCAATGTTTTGAATAATTCATTTAATTAACAACTTGAATATCTGAATGGATGAACAGATGATATAAAAATCATTAGTACTAACAAATAGCTGTAAAGGAAGAAAATCAGATACTTACAGTATTTCAAAGTCTGTGAAACTGATCTACTATTATATTCGTGTCGGAAGGTAGGTACGAGTAGGTACTTACAGAACTTAATCTGAAAATTTTCACTTAGTTACCTACTATTTAAAATTTAAAAGAAACAAAATATTAATACTTTACAATTTTTTATAGACCAATAGCAATCGAACTACTAAAATGCCCTATCGCCTATAGATATTGTAACAAATCTTGAGTAGGACTATTACGTTATTTCGTTAGTAATGGGAAAAAGGTGTTTTGATAGAGGTATTAATTTAAAAGCGCGGGAATTATACCGCGTTGTTCCAAACTTTACAGATGGCGTGACAGTCGAATCCTACAGACTATAAAGTCATTTAAATATTGTTATATTATATTAATAGGTATATTATTGACAAACGTAATACCAACTAAAAACATTGAAATAATTCATGAATACTAAGGTTACACCAATTGGTAGCTCTCATTATATTTCTGCAAGTAAAATGTCATGAAAACAAATATTAGCGGTCATAAAATTTGCAACTTAACTAGCACTTAAACATGGACGTAAAATCCTTAAAATAACTGTCGATTCGTAACATATTCTTAGCTAATACTTATTTACATTTAGAAGCATCTGGTTTTGAAACTAGGTGTTTATTTATGCAATTATTGTGCCCGCTATCGTCTGAATGAGCTAAAATTTTAAATGTTGTTGTAATAGACTATTTAGTAAATTGTATTAGATATATTTTATTTATACCTACTTGCTATATGGCATGTTAATCGCGGAAGCATGTTACCTACGTTAGGAATAAGTAGAAGATATGGACCTTATATAAAGGGAGCTTCTTAAATCTAGTAAAACTAGAAATGCTAGTATTCATCCGCATAGCTGATTTTCCTATTATTTACAATTTTTCTCAAACCTTCTTGACAAACTCATTTTATTAATCTATTTGAACCTAACAAATTGTTGAAAGACCTCACGAAAGGTCTGTAATAAAACTCCATCTTACCCATGATTACAATTTTTACATATAGCTGGGCCATTACAAACGTGCAGACTACGTCATCAATCAGTTTATCATATCTCTCGTTCACACTTATAGGTATATCGGAACTCTCGCTGGAATGTGGGAGTGGCTCTACTATAGTATTTTTCTTAGTGTCCTAATAATACGACATTTCTATAATTCCTCTCGACCATCGGCTTCCAACGTCATTCCTCATCTATTTCCCGCCAAATCAGTATTTTACTTTTTCTGTCCGCAATTTGTTTTTAATACCTACTGGTCAGTATTTCATATTACCAAACAATCAATACTGTGAATGTATGAAATCGTAAACCTTAGGTCTAAGGAACCGAAATAGATTTTCGTCATAGGTTGCCATATAGGATTTTAGACTTCTAAAGTCACCAGCACGGTGGCATTATAAGACCGGTTTAAGAAGACACTCGGATTCGTACAGACAGCAAAAAAGACCAATAATATTTTGAATATGAACTTGAATATAAAATGAATCAATAGTGTTAATTTCCACAGAATACAGATGTACATAAAATTTTATATTCTTGTTAATTAGTTATTTGACACTTAATGTCCTCTAAGATTAAAAATTGATGTTATTCTGAATTAATAGTTAATTTAATTGGCCTGCAAATTAAAATATTATAGCTAATACTTTTTGTTTTTTAGAATAGATGATTTTGCAACGCATTTTTAATCGTTCTAAATTCTTTGGAAAATATGAACAACCGGATTTTTCTATATTTCAGTATTCAAGAACATTAGTGTTTCGTTGAAATAAAACTAATTTAAAGCGTTTGCATTGTATAAAATACTTTTTACAAATAAATCTTGTAAGGCCTAGTTTTAACGATATTCCCAAAGAACTCTAAAATGATTCGCAAAGCTTGTAAACAAT
This sequence comes from Lerema accius, assembly GCA_001278395.1. Classification (NCBI taxonomy): domain Eukaryota; kingdom Metazoa; phylum Arthropoda; class Insecta; order Lepidoptera; family Hesperiidae; genus Lerema; species Lerema accius. The sequence continues at coordinate 667,583 of LGAG01000717.1, forward strand.
GACTATTCTCATGCTTATAAATTTCAAGGTATACACGCCACATCCTTGTCTTAGAAACGCGTTTGAAGCTATCAACTAGATTTAAATTCGGCGTAAATTAAATATGACACTATAATTTACTACGTAATAACATCAGTCGCCGAGAAAATCTAAAGATTACCTAAACTAGTTTTAGTTAACTATCATTTGGGGGGTGGTGGTTGAAGATGGTGGTAGATGAAATGACTAACAGATTAAAAACTGATGTTGCCAGCACGCTCAAAAGTAAATATTATTTAGTTACTTATCACTTTAATTTACCTACTTACTGGATAATTGTGAAACGCATAGAGAGTTAACGGAGGATTTACTCTCTGAGTAGCTTACTTTATAAATAACTACTGACATCTTTACTTATCGATTGTGAAACAGACCCTAATAAATAAGTCATGCCCCCACTTTTGTCGCTAGCATTGTCGCACTTAATTTAAACATCAGACCATTAGGTCATTAGATTTTTGCAGTAGTGTATGTCAAGGCAAGTTAATAAAAACATTGTAAAGAATCTCAATAACTTTATCTTTAATTTAAAGAATCAATCGAATTTTGTCAAGCAGTCAAATAAATAAATACATCATCAATTTATTAGACAAACACTAACTAAAATTTAATCGCTCTTGCTTTATCATTTCTCTGGGGAATTTATATAAATGTCAAGCTATGCAAATTAACAACAGTCTAGACTTAGGCATTTGAAGTTATTGATAATAACTTTATAACGAATAATACACGACAATAATAATAAATAATAATGAATTGATTTTTATTTGTTTTTAAAGATTGTCTTGAATCGTTGTTTATTATTAACCTTAACCATTGATTTTAAAACGGAGGATGCATTCGTTTTATTTCTATTTCAGACTGTCCTATTAATATCCTATTATTCACTTCAACCACACGATAAAAAAAAACGGAGCGGAGTAGGTACCTACTTGTGTTTCACTTGACGATAATGTGGTACACATTTTCGTACAAATTAACTTTTTTTACAAGGTTTTTTGTTTTTAATGACACAGCTTTTTTTTTCGAATGTAGCGTTAGCATCTGTTTACAAGTCACAGACATAGTATTGTTTTTCAAGTCAGTAGTATGGCAACAATTTACATGTATCAATAGGACATTAGACATAATAGAGGTATTTCGTAATATTCGAGTTTACTTCAAATTACTCGCCATCTCATATTAATTATCATCTTTTATTAATATCTATATCTTGATTTCTAAAATTGATTTGATGTTCAAAATATTTTTAGCACTTCAATTTTATTTTGGAACAAGTTTGCAAGATGTGATAAATTCTAAGCTTAGAATGTTAATTGGATACATTAAACAAGTTCTAACTTATTTGCTTGCAAAAAATAATATTTTTTTAAACACAAGACAGGTGTTAGGTGTCAAATAACAACATGAGATGACGTTATCAAGATGAATGAATTAGTGAGGTAATTATTAAAATTTGTCTAGAATTTTGAGTGATTTATTTTGAATATAATAATTAATGGGAGAAGCGATTACACTTGACACAATCTATTAAAAAAGTTATAAAAAAATCATACCAGTATGGTCACGGATTTAGAATTTGTTTGTAAAACCGAGCAAAAAAGGTATGAATTGCTGTCAACAATCTTTGGTTGCCTAATCTTTGTTAAATTCGCATATTAAATTATGGTACAATATGTATGTTAAATTTGATTACAGTGTCAATGAGTTTTTTATACATAAACAATCTTCATTAAAACCATTTCATTAAAATAAATCGTACTACCCTTATATTGTAACGTTATTTATTATGTAATCTATCATCACTACGAATAAATCAATCTATTCTTATCTAAAACACGTGGATGTTCACGTGAATACTCTATTCAAACTAAACGTCATGACTAAATATTTTCGGAGTAACAGAGACAATAACTAAAAACCTGATGTCGTTTGCAGATGAGTTATGTTAACTAAAACAAGTTGTAGGTACTTAGTATGTGATACCTGTTTTAAAATATTTACAGGATAATGTAAAAAAACAGCGTCGAGATTTTTTGATGGTTTTCAACTGGACAAACAATCGTTCTTAAGATGAATAAAATTGATTTTGGTTAATTCGTTGTTTCTTAATTGAAGTTCAGAACGATTTTAAAATAAAGAATCTATGAATAAAAAAAATATACTGACAGACGGGAAAGTGCACATCGTGTATTGTAAATAAATAAAAAAACTGATTTTTCAACGGTATTAATCTTTAAAAATTATATAAAAAACCTGTCCCGCAGAAAGTGAAGTTAATGGTGTTACTACTTGTCAACAATACACAGTCAAGGCCAAATGTTTAATAGCCTTCTTATCTTGAGATTTACATACAAACATACCGTTGAATAAATTTACTATGAATTTATAGTACCTACACGGATTTTGTCAATACAAAACGTCGGGCTTGGATTGAAAAATTATATTTAAGTTCATAAGGTTAATTGGTTTTAGTTATTAACTGTAGGGCGCGCATCGATCGTCTTATTTAAGACAAGAAGGAACTGGTCATTGCCAAGTATCTATACATAAATATTATTACCTTAAAAAATCAATTGTGGGTAGTGGCGTACCTAAGTTACCGGGGCCCTGGTGCAAAAATAAACTGGGTCCCCAACTAATGCAGTCTCTAGACAAAATAAATCCGGCAAGATTACAGGCAATTTCCGACAAGTGGTAAAATGTTCCCAAGATGTCTGAGACTTCTTAGGAATTATTTAAGGTGGGATTTTCCAATGGTTTATTTATATTTCAAAAGTGGGAATTATATTTAATAGTTCAATCGTAGTTTGTTGGTTACGTTTCGGGGGGCCTCTTAGCTCAGGGCCCTGGTGAACTGCACCACCTTGGCCACCGATAGCTATGCCACTGTTCTGGACCCAATTTTTAGCATAATGTGCCTACGCGTTTCATATCTGACGTACTCTAAATTTACAGATAGGTGATGTTGATATTGACATCTACCAGAGAGGGATATTCAACCAATCTGTTGTCTCTTTGACAGTGAAACATGGTCAAAATTCGACCACATAACAGGTCCTCTAGTATGTATAGTGCAATACGTATTACCTGACTGTATAACGTCGACAATGACCTACAAAAGCGACTGGTATCGTCCAAGCTTTCTTCTGAAGAAGTGTGCGCAATATTCGTAGCGGTCCGGTCCGATCCGATTTAACCGTATAATGGGTCTTCTAGTTGTTGGAACATTAATAAGTTAGATGTCTGTTAAAATTAGGGGAGTGTTAGTAACTCTATGGAAATCTGAGCCTCCAAAATTGGAGAATTATGGCTATACAAATTTTTTTTTGTTTCTGTTTCTATTGTTTCACTTGTTAATGTCTTAAATGTCCTTGGTTTCCAGTGTTAGGGTTACCCTGGATTATTTTTAAAACCTTCCTGGTATTATCCGTGATCCTTAACTAGGACAAATCCGGGGAAATATGAAGGGATGGCAGCCCTAGTCCTGATAACAGACGTTAATTGGACAAGACCTGTTTTGAGGCCGCGCCCGTTTCGTTGCAATCTTCAGTTGGGGCTCGTGCGTAATCAAAAGAAATAATTATATAATTGTTTTACGTACTACGGTGTGGGCAATCGAATTTAAACTTTAATAACCTTAATATGCGTATCATTTTCAAATTCAGTCACACGGTTTATACACCTTATAAAAATAGGTCCCTAGTTAAATTAATGTCGCTATTAATTTGATGTAGATAATAAGGTTTGGGGAAAAATATTATTGTAAATCGTATAGCCATTGAAGCTGTAGAGCTTGCCAAAGAAATTGACATTTTATGTGCTCTCGATAACCGTCTTACTGACGCGGTCAGTTAAAAGATACGAAATATTCTGAGTGCACTCCCTTTTATTGTAGCTTTTAGTTTTAATTTTTTATTATAATGCCATCAATTCATTGCGTTAATGGAATAAATTATTCTTATTTTTAAGTTAGAGTTTGCTACTCTTGAGTTTTACTTCAATGACAATGAGAAGAATCTAAACACATGATATTTTTTTTAATGTATTAAAATTTTACTTAATAAGGAATTCAGGTCAAATGACCGACACACATGACATCATACGGCACGCGCGTCGCATCGCAAACTAATCATTTACATAATATATGTAGAGACGAAACATTAAAATTCACAGAAATCTCGACTCAAATATTTTTCTATACTTTAAAGCCTTACGCGTAGGTTCGATACCTTGAGCTTTGTGTTGCCAAGAGCCACACGAAATATTGTAGTAAATTAAATGTTAATTTTTACGTTAAAATAATTAAGGTAAAGTTATCTAGTTATGCCTCATCTGAAAATCAGTAGTAGTAAAAATTGAGTTGCAAATTCTTTTATCTTATCTCAGAAGTGGGACTCAAAATACAACCTACCTTTTCTATAGTTCAGGCCATGTTAAATATTTATGTAAAAAGTAATTATATTGAACAGCATATTTACAATATGCCAGCATAAAAAAGTATTTTATTGCGTTAAGTTTTAAATACTTCTAATGAAGCTAAAGCCGCCAATGCCGCAAGAACTTTCTGTGCTGAATTAAAAACCTAATATCTAAAGGTCAGTGAACCTGCCAAAAATTTACACTCACCTTGCAAAACTTGCTTGCCCCATCCAGTCACAATGCACTCTCCAGCTCCGTTGTAGAAAGCATCCAGAGTATCCGTGGCCTTTGGCAGACAGATTGGGTAGATATTCTTCGCCCATCTGAGGTCCTCAGCAAGAACTAAGATAGCAGCGTCGTAGAGAAGAGATCCTTGTTTGTAGAATGGATGGCGAAGGATTGTCTTGACCTGGACGATTTGGAAGGGCAGAGGTTCTTCGTCGATTCCAAGCTTCCATTCTCCTCCCTTGATTAGAACGTTCTTGGCTTCCAAGCTGGAAAGGAGACAAGAGTTAGGAGGCTTCATCGATAGTTCTAGAATGTTGAGAGGTCATGCAATGGCTCATTCGGGGGGAGGTTATATAATTAGGTATGTATTAGGTACACCTTGTCCAATATAATGAGCATTTAATATAGGTATATGAAAATTGAAGATCAGGAGTAGGTACCATGGAAAACAAAGGGATCAACCAAACTATAAGAGACCAAATTGCAGAATAACATCTGCTTGGTTTCCTAGTTTTTTGTTTGGAGTAGGTCGCCAAAGTTCGGGAGTTTTACCAGAAACCAGTATTGATAGTCTTACCCATCAACGCAAGAAGCTGAAGTGACAACGACATCAGGTCTGGTGATCACACCGCCGCAGAGTAGACTCCTGTTGGTCTGCAGCAGGACCATGGCTTGCCAGGGGATCTCTGCAAAGTCCACTTCGTTGTCGTTGCGGTTCCCGTATGGCTTCTGACCCTGGGTCAATTGGAAGGTGTGATTGAGCACAATGACCAGACATAATGGTAATCTATTTATTGAAACGTGAAGGGCTCGACTTTTGGTACCATTTAAAATAGTGCAGGCATCTACAAGTTTGAGATTTGGCAAAAAGTATTTATGGTTAAATTTGAACCACAGAGCGGGTCTTCTAGTTTCTTTAACTGCCTTACACATTTGCAAAAAACAGTTCTCTGTGCGAACAGAACAGATATATCTCATAATGTCCGAGCTTAGAATCGAACCCAATCCTCCCCCTTGGCTTACTAGTTTATTACCAAATCACCTACAGTGATTGAGCAGCAATAATGTATATATTTAAAATCAAATAAAAATCTGATAAATATTACATGCAAATTAGAAAGAATATAAAAAGGAGACGTCATTACACACTATTTTGGACGCAATAACGTACCTACCTACGTCAAAATTCTTTAGTATGATAAAGAAAACGTATAAATATGTAATTAAGGGACATTTTATATATTCAAGATATTTCTCCATCTTTAATTTGTTGAATTAATTTCCATAATTTAAATTTGATTAGTTCGCAACCGGATTATGTTATGATGTACGTTAATTATGCCGTGATAATTAACTTTAATACTATTTTCGTAACTTCTAATAGTCGAAAATTTAATCAATTAACTATGGTAATATTTGAAAAACTAATAACGAAATGGATGTTAATAAAAATTTAAATTTTTAGACATCTAATTTAGGCAAAAATAATATTAGGACTTCGAAAGAGTCAATATAACTAATTTATCTAAAATTTTGTGTTCACATTATAGGTACAATATGTTTCTTACTTTGAAACCACATATAATTTGTAAGTATGTACTATGATTTGTTATAAATAAACGGTACAAACTTACATTCAAAAGCCCGCACTGACCGCTGCCGGAGTATCTTGACAAGAAGACTCTCTGAACAGATTCTCCAAATTCATTCTCCACTCCAAAGCCAGTTCCTTGCGAGACACCTACTCCTTGACCCTGCTTGATGCCGGCACCAAAACCTTGACCGATCAGTGATCCTTGACCTTGGAACACTCCTTGTCCTACACCCTGGGACACTCCGAATCCTTGTCCATACTGCCCGACTTGGCCTCTTCCACCAGTGAATCCAACACCGACTCCTTGAGTTGCGTATTGTCCTTGTCCCTGACCAACTAAAGCTCCCCCTCCTTGGCTGACTATTGCTCCACCACCTTGGCTAACTAAAGCCCCCTGTCCTTGAAGACCAATTTGTCCCTGTCCTCTAGAACCAAAGGCACCAACTCCTTGAGATACTCCTACACCCTGTCCTCGGTTTACGAATGCTCCTTGTCCCTGCGAGACTAAGGCCCCTTGTCCCTGAGTAGCTATCTGTCCTTGGCCCTGACCAGCGATTACTCCTTGTCCTTGGCGGAAGCCTTCCACGCCGGCACCGATGCCTTGGGATACGCCAAATCCTTGACCGGTCGTGATGCCGGTACCAACTCCTTGGTTAACTAAAGCACCTTGGCCAACAGTTGTGATTTGTCCTTGACCTCTTTGGCCTTGGCCTGTGATAACTCCTATTCCTCCGCCCCTTTGAATTTGAGCCTGTTCGGAAAAAGATAACATATTTAGTTAGGTTCAAAAGCTATTCACATGCTTTTGACAAATACTTAAGAACGTAATTTTCTATCTTTTTCACACTTTTAAGACATAGAAATATAAGAAATATGATACCTGAGCGTTGGCTTCATATTGTCCTTGGCCGGCGACTCCATATTTTCCTTGGCCTTGTACTACCCCAGTACCTTGCCCTTGGGTAACAAAAGCACCTTGTCCCCTGTTTACAACAGCACCCTGTCCTTGACTGACAAGGGAACCTTGTCCTTGGGAAACAAATGCTCCCACTCCTTGGCCTACAAGTGCGCCCTGTCCTCGGTTAACTTGTGCGCCCTGTCCTTGACCTACGAATGCTCCCTGTCCTTGGCCAACGACAGCCCCTTGTCCTACGCCTACAAGAGCGCCCTGTCCTTGTCCTTGGGTTACAAATGCACCCTGTCCTCGGTTTACTAGGGCGCCCTGTCCTTGACTGACAACTGCGCCCTGTTGGCCTACAAGTGCTCCTTGTCCTCTTTGAGCAAACTGTCCTTGGGTGTTAGATCCAGACGCGAGTTGGGTACCTGCATAACAAATTATTTAGCGTAATGAATTTGGCGCTATTTACTAAGCAGCAATTATGAGTTGAAAACTAATTTTCTGGGTACGAAAAAGAAATCGACATTTATATTATTTTAACTACTGTTTATGTTTTATGTTACCTTGACCACCAACTCCGATAAGAGTTTGGCCAATTCCAATTTGTCCTTGTCCACCTTTGGTATATTGTCCCTGTCCGCCGACTGTATATTGTCCCTGGCCTCCTGCGGTATATTGACCTTGGCCTGTCTGTTTGTAAGTTCCTTGGGAGACTTGGTTAACACCGAAGATCGTAGGCTTAGGCGTTGCGTTTGTTCTAAAAGAAGACTTCTGTTGTTAATTGGGTGTCTTATACATCATATTTTTAAATAACTCTATGTCTAAGTTTGCTTATATATCAATCACAGTTAACTTGATGGTTTAGTGCAAGACTGAAAATTTTTAATCTAAGGTTTTAAATTAAAGATACAAATACACACACTAACAACGTCGCCATACACAAAATTCACATGATAAAGTTTCTCATGTATGACTTATGAGAAATAAAGAATATATAAGCCGAAAGTTACCTGAAGTTGTCAAGCCTGACGGATCCAGTAGACGGCGGTCTAACAGTGACAGAAGGTCTTGGGTTATTAGGGCTAACTCTGCTGTCAGGAACATATTTGCCATCATTGCCTCCGAATACACCAGGAACCCATTTACCGAGCTGATTGGTTGGCCAAGGGTCGGTGTACAGAGGATCTCTGCAGCACTTGCCAACGCGACCGGTTGCAATATCCCTGCAGTCCTATTGAAGAAGAAGGACTTTAAAAACATGTGACACTTAATAGTTTAAAGCTCGAACTTATACTTCAACGACATGCTACAAATATCTTGATGTGACTACGACTGTTCTAGGTAAAATACAGCGACTTAGCAAGAGAAAACACTGTAGCAAATATGACTATTTCCAACTTGACCAGGCAATGTTAGCCTTTAAGAATATAGGTGCAAGTTTTATGCAGAATAAGTACTAGTTGACCACTACTATTCAGACAATGGGCTTATACAATAGGATCAAATAAAGACTTACGGTAAGAGGTACTCTATAAGCATCCTGGTCCCGTGACAGGACGACGGTGGTGTTGGAGATGACACCTTCAGCTGTGCAGAACTCAATGGGTGTACACTTCAGGGCTGCTGCGCAACCAGCTGGGATTTCACCTGGTGAAATATGACACGTTAGCATATTGGCAATTTGGCCACTTTAGTCACCTATGAGATGAAGAAATCCGTAAGGTTCAATATTGAAGGAGTGTCATGAGTACCTAATTCGATTTGTTAGCGATTCGAACTTTGAATAAACTCTACTAGATTATATTATACAGTTCAAGATACATTACTATAGTGAATTCAGATAATTAATGCTTACATTATTATTGTGATATAAAATTCTGTATTATTAAATGGTTCACTGTATCTTTTCATCACAGTGGCCCCTTCAGAGTTATTAAAGCTATTATTACTGATGCCCATAAAAGGCGGTGATTTATCTACCATCGAATTATCCAACAGCTTATTTCTTGCTATTATAATAACACAAAAGCTTCCACGTCAAAAAAAAAAGATTAAGAGTATGACAAATCCTCTGGTATCCAATTTAAATAGTTATCTAATCTTGCATATTTAGTCACCGGTTTAAGGTTACCAGTACACTGTAATCTCAATAATTTATGAACAAGAAATGACATCACGATAGACTTACTTGGCGCCGGTATGGGCGTGGGTGGTCTCCGTGTACCGGGTCTTGTCTCGTCCAGAATAATTCCACCGTCGACGTAGTTAGGGCCAGGAGGAAGACGCGTTTCCCTGTTGATGGTTTGCTCTCCAATCGGGGGTAAGTATCCCGGAGCTGATGTAGAAGGTACAGGTGGTAAATAGGTAGGTTTAGGGGTGGTGAAAGGACGAGGAGTCGTGAATGTTGGGACAGGACGTGGCGTAATAATTGGACGAGGAGTGGTAACCAAAGTAGGGGTTGGGAATACAGTTGAGCCGTATACGTTTGAGCCAGCGTTCGTATTGTCTACCGGTGGTAGATAGGGAATGCCTGGTTTTAGAGCGGATCCCACAGAACCAGGTCGGTAAACACCAGCTACTTCGCTGCCGGAAGATATGGAATCAGTGTCGATAAAGTTCGACTGAGCCGTCGATCCAACACGGCTAGGGGTGGTCGGCGCGAGCGTGGAGCCGAAAGCATTTGTCGATCCGAACGCATTTGTAGATCCGAACGCGTTGGTCGATCCGAACTTGTTTGCATTGTAACTTGAGCCACGGGATGCATCGAAACTGGAGGTGACACCTCTGTTGACAGATCCGACAGAGCTGGCTGTACCCAATCCAACGGCTCCTTGTGCGACTCTGTTTGCGTTGTAAGCTGTAGAGCCGAAACCTGTTTGTCGGTCTACTGCAGAAGTTACGCCCAAACCGCTAGCTGATCCGGTCGTACCGAAGCCCAATTGTCCTTGAGTATTAACACCTTGCGCCCCAAAAGCAGTTTGACCTTGTGCTCCGAAAGTGTTTGACGCGCTATTGGCCCCAAACCCGGTTGTTTGGCCCTGGGCACCAAAAGCGTTCTGGTCGGTGGCAAAGAGATTTGAGCCTTGAGCTCCTTGGAAAGTTCCTGATCCAACACCTAATGAGCCCTGGACGTTTCCGGCTCCAGCGACAGCAGAGACTTCGATTCTGCAGCAAATCTCTGAGCGAATGTTGCAGTATTGTTTCTGTAACAAAGAGAAACGTAAATTAATAAAAAGTAGATATATAAATATATAAAATATTAATGTAAAGTATCTACGTCGTAGATGTAAACTAGGCCTAAAAATACGGAATCTTTTCATAAACTTGTACCGAAATTGTTGGAGCATATTAAAAAAGCGGTACTGGTAAGTTCTAAAATAATTTTATTTACCTCACTATATCAAAACACCTGCCAAACAAAAAAAATCGTTGTCTGCTTAATCTATCACTATAGTAATATAATTCTTTGCGTGCGCACCATGAAACCATAAACCTTCCAACGTACTTGAAACCACATTGCTACAGGTATGTATAAGAAAGTAACTATAGGTATATGTGTAATGTTATTAGCGCTTCGCAGACGAGTCGTTCAACAGCTGTCTCGTCCGGTAATCGAACCGGCGATGCCATTGCAATATGTACACGTTAATGGAAAAGTGTTTGATGAAAATATTATAGTATGCATAGGGGACAAGTAATATGTAACGCAATTTTTTAAGATTTTTGACCCCCCCTGCACCCTCCATGTAACGCGCCCTAACGTTTTACAGTACCCTCCCCTAAAAGTTACGTAACACACATTACAATTTTTATCTAAAATTATTACCATTTTGCCAAGTTACAAGAATTTTTCTCTAGTTATCTTTTTTGAAATAATAAAAGAATGTTATGTAACGCGTTGTTCGACGCCACGTCATACTTACGCGTTACGCAATACTTGAATAGCCCTCAATAATTCAATGTGATAAATTCAGATTCAAATCATTTATTTCGTCTTAGGAACTAATAGATCACTTAACATTCATATTGTAAATATTCAGATTTCAGATAGCAATTTTCATATTATTAATAACACTGAATAAATAACGTTGCACATTCACAGCTTTACACCAGGATTCTGTGTCGTGGTGCGATGGACAACATAGATAGACAAGTCACACACACACAGAGACACACATTACATTTCTTTAAGTATTTTTTCGTATACATATTGTAGTGTATACCATGCAAATATTGTATTGTACAAATACTGTGGTGTAATTCACGCTGTACCCTTTTCACTTTTGTACGCGAGTGTACGCGAAAATAAACAAGCCTCAAAAATCTGTGTCATGTCCTGATAGCTCCAATGAAAAATGAGTAGTATTCTGAAGGCACTGGGCTCCATATTTCAACGTCACGTCATCGGATAATTTTATATTTTAACTGTGTCTGTGGGTTACGTATATTGCTAGTATTTAATAACTTGTACCAATACAAGGGCTTACTGCTCAGTAGCGTGGTGGAATCGATGTTTTGGGTACCTGCCTGTTGAATGAATGTTTGTTTGTGATGTTTAAAATATTGGATATTTGTTTGTACTCGTATTTAATATGTTTGTTTAAAAAAATATAAAATTCGCAATACTTTCAAAAATAAATATTGAGTTAAAATACAAGTATTTAGACAGGTTTAGTTTGACAAAATACTAACGCAGTAAAAGGTTAGAATGCTTAACTAAACCTTTGATCCATTAGAATGTAAACCTACTTGTAGGTGTCCTAATTAGAAATTCAATTTATCTAAATGTCTATTGCAGAATGAAATGATAATGAAGTAAATCTATCACGTCAAAAGGGTCTATGCGTTAAATACATCAACATTATAACATATACAAGCGGCTCTCTTGATAGGCATATAAATCTTAGAGAATAATAAATCATTATTAAATATTTAGTATGTTTAAATTAATAGTTATTTATTATTATTAATATAGTAGTTATTTATTAAGGTAGCACAATGGAATTTTATAAATGATGTGAGGAGCTGTTTGTGATGGGTAAGGTTATAGCAAATTCGGATATGTATTTATTTATGTCAAATAATGATCGTTACTAGGTAAAGTTTAGACATAAATTTATATATTTAAGACCACAATAATTTAGAGTAACTATAGCGTTTTATGAATCTTTTTTCTTATTATATAAAAATCAAGTGCCGTTCGTCTAGAGAACGGCTGGACCGATTTGGCTAATTTTGTATTTAAATTATTTCTGGAAGCTCAGGGAAGGTTTAAAAGTTAAGTAAATATGAAAAAATGTGTGAGTAAAATAAAAAAAAAATAGTTTTTTTTATTGATTCTGAGGCTGTAAGAAGTTTCCCAAAGCAGCTAGTCTTTTATAGTACCTAATTCTTTAATGTATTTCTCCCAAAAGCAAAGTTTATATTCAATATATTACGAGAATATAGTAATATATCGAGTTTCGTAGCTAATTTACAAATGTCGACATGCATAGAGAATTATTACTGTTAATAAAATTAGATTTATCTTCTAATAACTTAGTTCACAGAGATAACGAGCTAGGATGGATGGATGGTTAGTTGCCTTTGCCTTTTATGTCGCACAAGGATTTTAATGAACGTAGCTGACTTTTGGATGAGGGCATAATGTTTACACTTAAACTTTAAAACTTGGATAAACTACGATTACTTACGTATATTATAGCCCAAAATCGCAGATGTATGTGTCCTTAATGTTTTGGTAATGAACGGTTGATTATGAATGATAACAGATCTCAAATTTTAAATATAAATCATTTGGATTATTGAAATATACTTATTCATAATTATAGTCATATTTTCTATTCTTTCATAAAAAGTATGTAGGCAATTAAATTAATTATGAATTGTTCTTATTAGGTACAGATAATTTAAGCAGAGTCTTAAGATATTATCTGTCCACAATAATAATACGAATAATACGAAATACAGGTACTTATACGAAATGAGGTCAGGTAAATCATACGGACCTCATATCTACGGATGTATCTTCTTACGGATATCCGACACATCTCTAGACCAAATATTTTTATAAGACGCTACATCCTGATATACTCTACTCTAACTCTACATCAAAATAAGTATGGCAACATTTTAACAGCTAACGCAACCCGTTGAGTTGTGAATGGATTGATGATCTATTTTGCTTTTAAGAAACCTATTATGTAAGTAATGTGATCGCTGGTAGTATTTAAACCAATAATTGTTTTAAACTAGCTATTTATTGGTGTTTAGTTATTTAATACTTACATGTTTATCGTTTTGAATTATTGAACTTTAAATTTACTACGTCATGGTGTTAACTTTATGCTTTGTAATAGACCCTCAGACCAAAAAAAGTATAGGCTGAGTCTTCAGAACAAAAAAAAATGAGTAATTTTTTTTTTTACGATTTCACGTATGTTGCAGAGCACGGCCTGCCGAGTTGTACCGGGATACGTTATCATTTTGTTATTTATGCAGTTTTTTTGAGTACTTTTTTTATTCCGAAAGCGGAATCTATACATTATTTGGTCTGAGATTTACTGCTGCTTTGCTAACTACGAAATGGATAAAGATCACAAATTATTATGAAAAAGATTAATCAATTCACCGACGATCTCTCCAAATTTCAATATTAAAACAACATTATGTATAAAGCAACATTGTAACAAATATGCAAAACAAATAATATTCTAATAATCGATTGGAATTAAGCCATTAGCTTGAGCAATTTTAAAGTTTAAAAGTTGCCAAATGTCGAATATATTGCGGAAAGTTCTAGCAGTGAATCTCAAGTAATATCTTTTAAATTTGATGTATAGTGATTCTACCACCATATCTAAGAGCAGTAATTACTATTTACTTGCCGAACTATTTCGTAGTGAAATTTTAGTAATAATAAAATTTAAGTAGCAGTACCAAAAAGCTCGTAGGTACCAGAAAGAAAAAACAGTCCAGGTTCTCATTTTCATGCTTTTACAATACGCGCTTATACTTATCCTGTTTTTTTGTACAATATTGTAATATATCTAAACAACAAAATACGCATTAAGTTATTTATAAATGTACGTTATTTATCTCGCATTTTAGCGTCAACTTAAAGGTCGCCTTTGCATTTCAAATAGGAAGCGACATTCGCAGCTTTGCGGCCAAAACACAGAATTTGAACATGTGTGACGCGATACAAATTTCGTTATCAGTTACGTTGACACACCTTTTAGCTATGCTAAAACGCTTGTTGCACAATCAGTAAATTATTTGTAAGTTACGGGAAAAAAACATGGATTGAACGTATTGAAATACTACTACTAATAGACGACCAACTTAGCCTAGTTGTTAGTGACCCTGCCTGCGAAGCGAGGGGTCCCGAGTTCGACTCCCGGCCGGGGCAGATATTTATGTGACAGATAAATGTTTGTTCTCGGGTCATGGGTGTTAGTGATGTGTTATTTATGTTATCCATTGTCCATGCCACTCGCGACACAGGGAAAGGTATGAGTGTGTTAGCGTTTATGAGTTGAGTTTCATACCTAGGTACTAGATACTACTCTACTCTACTGATGGTACCTATTGTATGGTACCTACAGTTACGTAAGTAATAGAGGGGGGGAGGCTCTTTCCTTTGCTTATTTTCGGTGAGTCTAGGTCAGGAACAGTATAATGTCATTTTCGCTATGATAAATAAATTATCTTTGAACTAAAACAAAATTTGTTACTTATAACTATTACGATGAACTTAAGATTAAATAAATCCTTATTCTGTTATAATCGAAAGCACTACACATACGTAATCCGATTCCTGACATTGTAAATACTTGCATTAATAGGAAAATAGAAAAAATTTCCACAATGAACAATAGGACCGGACAATGAGTCTCACGAAGAAAAAAAATAATTAGTGTGTTGATTAATTGTAACCTCGTCAACATATACGTAACCCTTTTCTCGGCATCATATTAAAACATTTTTTTACTTTATTTACGTAATGGCTGCATTGTTTTTATTGCAAATTTTGTGCAAAAAAAGTAAAGGTCAAGTGTGTATCTTTGGGTTAAGGTTAAAGGTTGAGTTTTCTGTAAAAGCAAGATTCCATCGCATCGTGGGAATGAATTTTGGATTTTGTAACCCAAAGATGTTAAACTTTAAACTAGGCAGTCAGACGAACATTATGACGTTGTATTAATAGGAGCCCGCGCACGCCGCCACGAATACCTTACATATTTCGGCTGTCAAAGCCTAGCTGCCTAGTGTGCGCCTAGGCTTACGCGTTTAACGATTCAGTTTCAGGGTCCGTTCAGACAGACCGACTCGGAAAGGAGAGCAGATTTTTATCACGACGGAAACTATGTCCGGTTTTCCGCTGTGGTACCGTTTCTCGAAGTGAGAATTTTTTGAAACGCATAATAATTGAATTTGTTTTTCGGCTGAATAATTAGTGCTCTAAGCGTCGTAATGTGACAATATGTTAACATGTTACATCCTCAGTAAATAACCAAAAAAGTTATCTGTGTTGTGTTATTAATATCTTTACGATAACGATTTGCTATCTCATTACTACTATAAAAAACGACTTAATTAAATCACAGTTTGGTTAGATTATAGATACTAATGTGGGTTTCTAAAAAAATGTTATTTTTATGTTTTAACATTAGCGATGAGGCACCACACTACTTACGCCCACGATTGCCCTATAGTTGATCATATTCGACTTCATTAATTATCCTAAATGGAAATACAGGATGTTGGGCTATGATGGGTTTTGATGACATTTCGTGAGGTTAATTAATGATGTGTGATCATTAAAGTGTTATTGATATTGGATAGCCTTTGTATAACGATATTAAAACCGCGCCAATCTAAATGGCATGGACAGACTTAAGTTTACCCGCGTGCGCTATAAGGAGAGTAATGTTTTTACCCTGTTGTATGTATGTCCATTTGTTTTGTTTGCTCTACAGTCCTAATTTGCCTTTCACAACTTTCACGACACTATAAGGCGCCGTTGGGTTCGTTTCAATTGTGGGAGTAAAGCTATTTAATCTTTGGCAGTCGGGTTTTATTAGTTTAAAATGAAGATCGTAAATTGTAATTACGCAACTAGGTACTACAAAATATCATTGTGTATTAAAGAAACGCAACATTTCAGTAAAATTACTTCATTAATCTTATCAAAAAAGAAAATAGCATATTAATTTTGCAAAAACAAGTATTTTTATCGATATCTATTACTTGGATCAGTATGTCTTTAAAGCCGCCGACAGTCACCGAATTTGAACTTAAGGTTAACTTAACACTAGGACGATTATGAGTGTAGGGTTCAAGGGCACCCGGTATTATCATATAAAAGCAAGTAACCTTTTAATAAGTCTAATACAGATGCTTATATAACCTGTTATAAACATGTTGAGGTGTGGCTGACAGACAGACGAATTTGCATACAAACGAAATGCCTTAACGTTTTAATATACAAGTTTACAAGGCTCCGTTAAATTTGCATGAGAAAAGGATTTTGAAGTACTCCAGGATATAGATGGAAAGAGAAAAATTGTTTTGTTTTTTTTTTTTTGCTACCAGTAGTTTAGTTTATGCGGATCTACTCTTCTGTATTTAGACTATACTCCACACGACTACGTAATATATATTTAATGCGTCTATTTTTTTCATTCTCTAAAAAAATATAGTGACATAATCAACCACGTTTCCATGCATCAATTTTATCGTCATAATTAGTTCGTTCCCGCCAACAAAACTTCCATCCGACAAACCCTTAAAAGGATCACTTTGTGCGGAAGACGAGTTTAAAAACCACCATTATGATTATGTATGCAAGATTCTCGATTTAATTTAATGATGGGCCAGTCGAGGTGTCAAACATGCAATTTCTGGTGAAAGTTTTTGCAAGTTTTGTCTTTTTCGGTAAGCCGGTCTGACCAGACTGCGGATAACACGGTATTGCACATTGCATTAACATGCGTTATGTAGAAGCTTGGTTGTCGATTGTAATGCGAGGTAACACGGTTCGATTTACGCTTGACTAGGGCGAGCGACAAATCGATTGGAATCGATTAAATAACTGTAATCTTCAACGTTCGGTTGGACAACGGGTTATCCGTTTTTTTTTTCACGTGGTGTAGCATTATTTTCTCTTTGCTCGTCCTTGTAGCCAGTACCTACCTCTACTAACTGCATTGTTACATAATGATTTGAAACGACAACTTTTTTAAGATAAAGTAGTCATACCCTATCAAAAAAAGTTTTAGGCGCTATTGCTCCAATTTTACGTGTTTAAGTAAAATAACTGAAAAGTTTTAGGTACATCTGGTCATTATTGCCCATTAACTAGAGGCATAACCTATGTCCGCCGAAAAGTAGAAGCGACTTAAACAACCGAACTATTCTTGAAGGTCCTGTTATCGTAGCATCGTGAGAACAGTGCCGGTTGCAATTCGTTCCAAAGTTTATCTGAACGTGGTAGGAAGTGCGGCGATTGTAGGTTAATTTTTATATTATGACTGATCGTAAACTTGCTGTTTTAAATGATAAAGGATACTAAAGGCATCACAATACTACTTTCTGAATGCTACGAGTATCATACGCGAAAGTCAAAAATTAATTACGGTAATAACTAAGATCTCGATTAAAAAATATGCTTTACATTTTTAAAGGAAATTAAAAGATTATTTGCTTATTTTGTTAATCAGTAATTCACTGTACACATAGGACCAGCTTTTCAGTTTTAATTTTAAGTAATTTGTTAAATGACAGCAATCAAGCAAACAACCGTTTATTAATTTAAATATCGATACAGTTAACACCTCGCCGTATTTATAAAAACGCTCACTTCGTAAATCTTAATTAATTATAAACAAAAAATATAAAGGAAATCAATAAGAATTATTTAAAGTCATTTATAACAAATTAGTCATAGTAGGGTATTATGACCCGACACGACTTCGATTTTTATCAAACAACTGACCTTCACAGTAATACAGGTTTTGTGTGAAAAAAACAATAAAAAGTTTAAAAAGAGAATCAACTTTGTCTATGGCACGATGTAGTACTGGTTTTAAAGACAAACGGATTTTGTTTTTAAAACATAGGTTATGACCCTTGACATTTTGTACATCGCCAGTCGTATTCAAGGTTGATAAATTGATATTTAAAAATGTTAAATTCGGAGCCCTGAGTTCTGGAAATAGTTCCCAATAATATATAAATTGTGAAATTTATTAAACATGTTTCAATAACTACTTATTATTAAATTATTCCAAAAAATTCGATACATACATAATAAAATAGGTTAGTATATAGATATATAAGTCCTTTTTAAAAGATGATAGTTTTTTTTTAAATATGCTAAATTTATATTTAATCCGCTTAAAATTCGGTTCGACACGGAAAACCTACGTCATTTCTCATAGAAACCTTTATCTGATGTTGTGGATAACAGCTTCTCATATAATTAAATTATGGTTTTATATACTTAGATACATCCCCGTAATTAAGTAACATGTATATACCGTTAAATGAATTTTAAAGGTATTTTTAATCATATTGCCAAACAGGTAATAAAATCTTGTAAAATAGTTTAATTTCCATATATTAGCTATAATAGTAATAGTTACCAATCTACAGGTGCTCCAACTAATTAATTAATTCAAGATTTGGCTCTTATCAAAAAGAAAAAGAACATTTCTACATAGAACTGGTTGAAATTGATGTCGTAGAAGAAAATAAAAACTAAATTGACACTCGTCGCGTACAGTGTCTATGGTCGTAAACATAATGCTCTTGTCATATCACTCGCGTTTGGCGAAATTAATAGTTTTAAAATTATAGACAGAATACGTACCTACTTAAATTAACAATATGTTACCGGTCCATATTTTAACTTGATCGATACGTATTTTAAACAATTACAGCACTATGTAACTTTTTTAAAGCTTTATTAATCCCTCAAATTAAATATATTTTTTAAATCAAAGTAACGCTTTTAATACTAATAACTCAGTTACTTTTTTATCTGTTAGCTTAATTGTGAATACACTCATCTTAAAAAAAAAGAAAATTATCACCTTTTTTATTATCTTATCGTTGGTAGTACAATATCTAACCAAAGATGGCGACCTTTTCACAGCTGATTATGACATTAGAAGTCAAACATGCATGACCTTTTTACAAAAATGCGTTTGTTAGATTCTTTTTATACTTATTACACCATAATAAAGGTTTTACAAGGTCGTATCCAATCGCATCAATTATAAATCTTCCAATGATTTCTATATCACGTAACGATAATCAATTTATGTTTATGTATTTTGTACAAAAATGTTGTAACAATTAAAAAGACGCAAGTTCTTCGTTATAATTTTTTTTTATGGATTCGATAATTAAAGTGTCTTTTGTTTATAGCCATCACTTATAATCCATAGTACTGTAGTGACTTATCTTTAATTATAACTTTTGTAATTATAATTGCATACTTAAAACATATCTGTCTTTGAGTGCAGAGTCGTGTATTCTTATTTTAAATTTCATTTGGAAGAATTTGTGGATTTAAATAATTAAGTTTTGCAGTTACAATTAACATTGTATTATAATTGTAAGATCTATAAATACTTATCAACACATAAGTATTTCCATCTTTGCCTTTGAAGCAAGTTAAGGGGGGTTCGTTTGATTTACGTAGATTCTAAATACAATAACAAATCGTCAACCTTATTATGTATTATTATAAGACACTATGTAAAGCCTAAATATTAATTTATAAAAATAGCTTTGTTTCGGTCCTTTACCTAAATTATGGCAATTGAATA
>LGAG01000717.1:687792-701683 GCA_001278395.1 Lerema accius
ATAAAAAAAGCTTTGTTTCGGTCCTTCTCCTAGAATAAGGCAATTGAATATCGTAAAGTCTACTACGCTATGCAAATAAGTCTTATCGAAAACAGTGATTCGATTTGTGATTGGTACACTGATACAACACCTTACTATACATCCGTAAGATACCGCACTATTTTCACCCACGCACATTCCAGTTTCCCTTATCATGCTAACCTTCGGACTTTGAATAAACAATGAATTTGATCTTAAAATGGATTGTAACTATTGGGCAAGTTCTGACTCAAATCTGTTTGTCATGACTACTTACTTATGGTTACACAAGTGACGAAAAATATTACGAATATTATTGTGCATAGTCACCAAGACTCAATATCAAAACTGCTTTAGCAATATGTAAGTAAACGATGTAAGTTTAAGTGAAAAGTATGTGTTCATATAAAAATTAAATCCTTACCTTAGTATTCGCCTGCAGGACTCCAGCTCCGTTCGTGTTAACGACACCGTTATTGCACTGAGATTTGGGCACACACACATATCCTTGACCTGCACAGGTCTGCTGCAATTCACCTCCACTGTGGGCTTGAACGTTTCCAGTACTCTGGAACGCTTCATCAATATTCTGCTGTGTTTGTTGTTGCTGTGCGAAGTCGAATTCGTTCGTTTTTTGTGAGTTCTGAATAAGGTTTACGTTGTTAGCGGCTGCAAATGGAGTGGGTGATGAGCCAACGTATCCGGCTCCGAGCTTTCCACCTGCTGCAAAGCCAGCCTGAGAGTTGGCACCGAAGGATTGAGCTCCAAAACCGGTTTGGGCAGCTCCTGTACTTCCTCCATAGGCAGCTTGTCCAGCCCCGAAACCTGCCCCGAATCCGGTTTGTCCGACCTTAATGTCTCCATTTAAGAAAGGATTCTTGGCAATGTCCACCGCTCCTTGGTTTGCACTGTAGGCAGATCCCGCACCTAATCCAGCACCCGCGAAGCCACCATTGAGTTTGGAGAATTCTCCGTTCAAGAAGGGGTTGGCGCTTAAATCTACTGCACCGTTAGCTCCAAAACTGGCACCAGCTCCGGTGACACCCGCGGCGGAAGTGTAGCTTGCGCTAGATTCTTTGCTGTATTTTTCGAATTTTCCACTAGAACCAAGGTTCTTGAAGGGAGAGTCTTGGTTCATCCACCAGAAGGGGCCGTTTCCTGGCAAGCCAGCTCCGAACACGTTGCCTAACGCTCCCGCTGCATGGAACGTGAACTCATTCGCTGAATCGGATGCAGCTGCCGCCTTGAAGGCGTCAACGTTTCCGAATCTTTCGACGACTTTGCCATCTTTTACTTTAAGGCCGGCGCATCCTTTGTCAGAAGAACAGCCTTCAAAGGATTGTTGTGTGTGGACTTCTGCGCCAGGTAAGGCCTGAATTGCTGCTAGGACTTCTTTTGGTGACTTGATGTTTAGTTTCAGAGGTCCTGAGCAAGTGGTGCAACGCTCTGCTCTAGCTTGTGTATCTAATCCATCTGCCTTCACGTCAGCTTCCAGTTCTGAGTCCTTGGCTTTAGACAGTTTACTTTTCTCGTTCTCAGGCTGTGCGTGAATGAGGAGGAGAAGGCTGAGCACCACCACCGAGTGCAGTAGTGGCTTCATATTTCTGTAACAATATAAAAATAAAACGTTAAGTCTTTGATAGTAATAAAGTGATAGGAATCCCGAAGACCATAAAAACTTTCTAAGGCTGGCCATAGATTGTCTAGCAGTTGAACATGGTCCCATGGCCACACAAAAGTAGCTTGAAGCAGTAGATTCATACGACCGCAAACATTAAGTTCTCGAAGCATTTCGTCTATGGTGAGCCTCAGGAGGGTGGGGTAACTTGGAGAAAAAGGGGAATATTTGATACCACAAACATGTTATGGATTCCATGGAAAAGATAAAAGAATACATCTGCTATTATATCTCGAAACGGTGACGCTTCTTTGAGCACTAAAGGTTACTTGCACCACGGAACATTGAAGTAACGTTAAAGACTAGTACCGTGACCGTGACACCATGTATGTATGTATACTTTTGCAACTCAAAGAATAATTCAATAGAAACCCTATTGCTATATAAATAGAAGTTATAATTTGCGTGCTAATAACAAGCGAATATTTAACGCGTTTGGTGACATCTGTACCAGCCTTATAACCAGATATTAGAACATCAATACACAGTTCAAGGCTGAAGTAACTAAATTAGTTTTCGTCGATACATCCATTAAAGTTTTACGAATTATTATAAAATTAATTTTATATCTTATCTTTTAGGACTTTTTGATCACTTAGCTGCTTTAAAATGACAAGTTACATCCTTGAGCAAGGTTTTCTTTTATTTTTATTGTATCAAGAATACCTAAAAGTTACTATGTATGACCAGTTTATTTTAAATCGTGAAATTATTGTTGTTTAATTTCTTATATAATTACCTACTTTTATCTTACATTATCTTTAAACAAGAGTCCATATACCTACTTAAAAGTGTTTAAAATTTCTCGACATCTCCACAAGGAAATCTTAACAAAAGTTACAACGATTTTACATTAAATTCAATGTTGAGTTCTACATTCATTACTATGCCCGCTTTGAACCTAGGACGTGCGAAAGAAACTACTGATAACATCCACAGTGAGTAACGCTCTTGAAATATATTACAAACATTGACAAAGGTGCCGATTTGGCCGACTTTAAACACTTTTACCGTTTACACCTCTTTCCATTTTAAACAGTATGCATTTTTTTTAATAATTTAAATTAAGCTTTTCTATCTTGTGTGAAGTCAAATTAGTTAAATTTTTCTTTAAAAGTAGCTACTATATTTTTAAATGTAATTAAAAAAACAATATAAAATAACAGTTTTGCTCAGTCAATGTCCATATTAAAAGTAGATCCGTCTACGGTAAATACGTACGTTCAAGTAAAAAAAAAACTGATAAAAATTATAAGCAAAATATTTAATAGGTGTGCGTATAAATGGCTGCATGTGCCATAAATTATAAATTGTCAATTTAATGAGCTTAGTATTAAGCTTTAACGAAAATTGGCAGATAAATCTATTCTGATTCACAAGATAGCCCTGTCAATGCAACGTAGGTAGGACATTCAAATAAGGAATACAATAACTCAAGATTAATGAATGTTCATGGACTGCCACATGCGTGCAAACGTTTTTTAAATATGCCAATAATTAAAAAAGAAATTGAGGAAAATGTAAAGTACCTACGTGATACTCGGTGATATAGTTTTTTTTTAATTTCATAATGTTTTGTACCTACTAAGTTGGTAATACAAGTCAATGATACAAACAATGTTTTTCGTGAAAAAAATTTCATAATTTTTTTAAAGTAATATGTCCGTACTTGGAGACTACTCAAAAATACATTCAAGCTACTTATAAGTTAAGAAATACATCGATCTTCAAGAAACACTACAAATATTTAAGTATTTCATTAGATAGTATGAAATGAAATCTTTTCTTTTGTCCTCCGAAACTTATCAGATTCCTATAGGTATGTGAGGTGTGCGTATATTTGACTATCACACTTTTTAAGGCCATCGTGTAGGTTAGACAAACAATACAACGTAAACGAAGGTTTTGAGCTCCCAAGATTGATAATGTTTAATAGTATCTAATTCTTGTCGCAGGCACAACGTAACGAATGATCACTAAAAGTGACGTGATCTGTATCTATTTTGCAATGAATCGATTTAATACAACGCGATCCTCTATATTAACAATCGATTCACATGAGAGGATTCTAAACATCGATTACCTTAGTGGGTTACGATTCATAAATCGATTAAATTTAAAACATCGAACGTCCCACGATTTAATAAGTAGACTACGATTGTGACTACGATTCATGCAACTGGCTCGAAATACATATTGCCACAAAATTGATGTTATTTGTTTTCGACACACCCCACGGCACCACATGATTTACGTGACGTCTTCCATAATTATATAGTTCCTAGTAGTAGTAGTTCCTAGTATATCATTTTTTAATTTTAAAAGCATTAGTGCAAACTCCAGACTGGGTCGCTAATAGATACATAATTATTATTGCAATCTACAAATCTATAAATTTTAGAGAAGAGCGCTATAAGTTTTTGAAAGTCTAAGATTAAAAAAATTAAAACGAATTTTTACTACAACAATAATATTCAGGATGGGTCAAATTTACGAGTGATTGTTATTGAACAAAAGCCCAAGAAATGAGCCAATTTCATAGCAAGTATAAACAATTTCCATCGATACCTCAACAGCCTTGCGGAGCGGAGGCAAACGGGTGGCGACGGTACATGTGACGAGTTTGGTTTATACATAGTTGTTTAACCAAATAACGACAGATGACTTGCCTGGTACTCACACATGTAAATCCAAATTATTTACCTAATTCTTTTAAAACATAGCTTCAATTTCTTTTTTGTTTATTTAAAATTGTTTTTAAATTAAGAAAAAAAGTGAAATGTTTACAATGAAAATACAAGGGAAGTTAATAACAGTAATTAGAAAAACTAGTAGATAGTCATTATTGGAAAAAAAACCTAACTATTAAAATTTTGATGGCGTAAAAAATGTATGGGACGTATAAACGATTGTTGGCTTCATGACAGTATCTTTCACGATATTTTTATAATCACTACCTACAGGTGCTGCCTTTGTCAATGTCGTGTCGTAAAAAGAAAAAAACGGCCAATAACGCACCTAAATAGAAAGTTATACCTATGTCCTAAAGCCACACCTACACCATACCACCCTATAGTCAATGGCTTTAATGAACAATTCAATGAAGCTGATTGTGTGAGATTGCAAATCAAAACAGTGACATAGTACCTAACGAAGAGCAGTGTGAACCCACTCATATCTAACTAGTTAAGTCATTGCTTTCGATAACCTTGAGCCCACACGCCTTTTGAAGCCTAAGATATGACCTGATGGCATACGGCAAAGATAAATGCTAACACTGAGGTGTTTATTATGCCTATCTATTGAAGGTTTAGTTATACGTAGTATCTGCATATTGCCGAATAGGATTGGAATAGGTACGTCAAAATAGTAATAATCTTACGACCTTACTTTGTATAAATACTCGTAAATATTGATTGATTGATCAAATGTGTCGGTAATAGATTATTTATTGCCTTAAAAAAAAGAGAACTTTAAACTATGTCGAGATTGGGAAAAGTTTCTTCATGAAATCAAGCTCTTATAACTTGCAAGAGATATTTTAGATTGATGAAGTTTTAGAGATTGCAAAAAAGTAGTTTTATCATGTGTTTTAGGGTTCCGTAGATACCTACAAAGTAAAAACGGGACCCTATTATTAAGCCTCTGGTGTCTGTCTGTCATCAGCGTCGTGTCGTGATAGCAAGAAAGCTGAAATTTTCACAAATTATGTGTAGGTATATTTCCGTTGCCGCTATAACAACAAATACTACGTAAAATTAAAAAATGAGAATATTAAGGGGGAGTCCCCATACAATGAACATGTTTTTTTCGTATTTTTTGGTCAATATTAATAACGTACAACAAACGTCATTTTCTTTTATAGAGTCTCTAAACAAAGAAAAGAGGTAATAAAGTACATAAAAAATTCAAAATATATAGTTACGTAAATACTTAGATAATTTAATACCATGACAGTCAGTGATCTTAGAAGATTTGAGATATACGACTACCTACCTGTATCTGTATTACTAGAACACTATATTGCAGGTAATTATATTTATATCAGAGTTACCGAAAACCATGCGGATGGAAAATCCCCACACAGAAGCTGAACATCAATTTAAATAATTTCTTATTAATATTGTTCTTTGTTATAAACCTTGGCAAATAATACGAAATTCTTGACCCGATTGCAAGCGATGGTCAACAATTAATTAAAAGTCAGAAGCTAGCAATATTTTTAATTGTATTTATTGACATTAATATCACATTTGTTTTTATATTGGTAAAATACTAAAATCCATTCACAAGGATTCATTCGATTCATTACTTATTAATTCATCTCATTATGACTGTCAGTTTGGAGGTTAAGGTTAGTGGTGAACTACTGTTAATTTGTTTAGAATGTTTAGTTTCCGTCATGTTTTTCCCATGAGGCATTGCGCAACACAGTATAGGATTCAATATTTGAGCCACAGAAGCGAAATTAATCCAATATAAACTGTACATTTGAAGTTTATTGCAGACACATAAGACCTTTTTACCCGACTACGGCGAAGCCAAAAGGAGGGTTATTTAAACTACTTTTATTTTTAAAAGAGCTTTTATATTTTTCGTGTTGCTTTTCAGAACATTGACCGACCAAAATAATTACCGCTATCAAGCAGAGCGGTTAGTAATAATAATAGGACATTACTAGTTCTACAGGTAAAGGACCATAAATAAATTAGCATTTAAATTATACAAGCTTAAAAGTTGCCCACTAAGATTATAACATCTCTTTTTTATGTGAAGTGACGCTGTTGCTAGGTCAATGGCCATTAATGTCCAAAAAAACCCAACGTTTAGAATAAAGAAGGAAAACTCTCGTTTGCTACCTGGTAAGGCCGATGTTACGTATACAGATTTTTTTATGTCATATTTTTTTATTAAATGCCAGCTTAATTAATGAAAAAAGTAATGTCGGAGTTTTTGTTAAAGTTTTAGGAAAACTCTCGTTTGCTACCTGGTAAGGCCGATGTTACGTGTTCGATACAGATTTTTTTTATGTCATATTTTTTTCTTAAATGCCAGCTTAATTAATGAAAAAAGTAATGTCGGAGTTTTTGTTAAGGTTTTAGTTTTTAATTAAAAAAAAGTAGAATTCCGTTACCGAATTATGAACTCAAAATAAAATTGGTAGATAGTCCAAATCATAAAGAAACTTTTTAGCTGTGACAGGGTAACAATTTCACGTGAATCAAATAAATTACTAGAATGTAACCTTTAATGTAATCATATGCAAATTGTTTTTTAATTTAACGAGATAGCATCTAGAAATAAGATATCTACGAATGTTTATTTATTGACCGTGTCTTATTTTAAGACGTCTTCGTTGTATTTATGTTGATATGAATATTATAAAAGAATTATGTTTGTTCAAAAAACACTTAATTAATCCAGTCTCTCTTCGTTTGGAGGTCATTGGACCCTTGAATCTTAAAATTGGATGATTATCTGATTAATTCAGAATATTGTACCTACCTAGTTACCTACTCATAAAATCGAAATTTATTTAAACTAGTTGCAACGACGAGATGATTATTTTTATCCGAAAGTGTCAGGAGAAGGGTAATGTTTTTCGACCGAATGTAAGTCTATTTTTTGGCAAGCTCAAAAGTCTTGACGAATTTCGACATATAAGGTGTCAGGGGATTCGTCCCATTGTAGGAGTGATAGGCTATAGGTATTCTTTTTTTTGCCACCCTCACAACTTATGACAGTTTTCTGAAGCCGTCGCGTTATTTATTTTTGTTTTAATTATTATTTGCTACGAAAAATAATCGACAAACCAAAATCTGAGCCTCGAAATGATAAGCGCTCATCGATACTCACAGACCATAACGATGCCATGTTGCGTTGTTGTAAAAAATTAGATAGAAAAAAGCATAAAACTTATCGTAAGTTTAGTTATACCTGATATATCGATATACTCATAGAAATCTACAGAAATCGTTCATAGCTCAGTGAACACTTACCATCAGATTACATATCGATTATTACGTAAAATGTTTGTCTCATTAGTAACCCAATTTTTATGACATAATCAAATGAGACACATTTTTCTTCTGTCTCAGCCCTTCTAAGTCTAACTGGTAAGCTGTTAAACTTTCATTTAGACATGTTAACGAAGCGAAGGTTGTTTGCTTCTTCGAAAGGTCGTCACGATATCGACCCTAGGTCGAAAGTCACGATATACATCTTAATCTTGTGGCGAAACAGAATATCTAGATTTTTGGGTCACCTATCGAAATTAACTAATGCATAATTTCAAGGTAGCTTCTAATATCATTTTTTGATAAACAAGTAGAATAAATGAAAGATCGACGTAATTTTGAAACCACAAAACTCAGATCGTTTCTTTTTTTTTCCCTTATGGTATTGCAAATGTCATTCTTATTAGGCTATACATATAAAAATAAACTTATTGCATCTTTTGTGATAGATAAGTAGATTTTTTTTTATAAGAATCTGTTTTTAAACTAACCTTTAACCTATAAACAATTCGACATCTGTAAGTACAAAAATTAAGCAAACATTTTTAGCAAACGCGATGATTCTATAAATAGAGGTTAATTTTTTTGTTAATTAATAAACAAAATCACGGATATTACCGAGTATGAATACGCAACGTAAAATAAATATTTGTTTTCCAAAATGGCTGACGCATTCCGTCATACTTAGGTTCAATCGATATTATGACTGGTGTTTATTTGAAAATTTGCCTATCCATAACTATTTAGGTGCGTAATTCTTATTTCCGTACGTATGTATGTTCAGTCTCTATTTTTCATATTTTTCTTTCACAGAAGAATAAAATACGTTTGCGGTTAAGTAGATTATATTCTAAAATACTTCTAGGTAGGGCATTTAATTTACTTCCATTTATGTACTGATAGTTACATATAAGGTATTAATAAATAAACAGAATATTTGCGCCACGAGTAAGGAGAGTTAAATTGGTAAAACATTTTTAATTTAATATTTTTATTTATACTTGTAACTTACTAATTAAATTAATGAAATATTAAAGACAATGTAATTCACAATTAAGTAGGTACATGTTCTTCTTAACCGTAATTAATTTAGTGGCGAAAAACAAACCAACACGCGGGAAAATAGGTTTTTAAGTTATTTAAATTCTTCGTCGAAACCCAATCTCAGATATAAAAACGGATTCGTTTGAATATTTGTTCAAATAAACCTGATTAACATATAGTTTTAGTTAACAATAAATTAAATACCGGTAGTCCTTGAAAAAGAATTCGGCAGCGAACCATCTTTGTTTTACGACACATTTATTGATAGATATACGTTTCGTAATTGAAATTTGTTATTTAGATCATTTTCTTTGATTTGCATTGAAATATAAACACAATTTCGAATACACGAAGGTGAACTACTTTTAAATTTAACTTTTAAAGTTAAGTTGTCTTTAGCTGATGGAACTATTTTTTTTAAGATTGATAATTTAAAACGCAGCCTTTTATGTGTATGAGATACCTCTTGTATATAAATGACTAGTAAATAACAGGAAAACAAAAAAGTCCTAAATAATTTATTGCCGGAATAAAAAATTCGCGCCGTAGTAAAAAACACGTCTCTCCTGCAATTGAGATGGATGAATCCAATAGAACCTTACGTGTTGAAATCCGTCAAGACAGATAAAAACTAAAAGCAGATGACAACTAAAATTTATCAAAAAAAACATGAGATATCCGGATAAAGTCTTTCTAAATAATTAAAATTCAAGTTTGTCTGGACCTAAAGTTTGGCTAGTCACAGCTTACCAACAGACAAGACATATAAAAACTATACTTATATTGTTAAATTATGTTAAATTCTAATGAGAAATTAAAGTCGTGACGCCATTCTCTGAAAGCTTATAGTCATTATTAATAAAAGAATGTAATAGCCCATATCATATCTTATCTTATGTCCTACGGCGTTTATTCGCTATCAAGTTATATTTAAATGTAAAAATAATTTTTAACTAATGCCTACACTTTTTAAATTAATAGATGGATAACGATGATGACATACTATGGTAATTGTAGATATTAGGGCTATTAAAAATAATTCGCGATGCCAATCAAAAAAATGCCTCGAGTAAATAACAGAATATTTTCAAAATATCTGCTTTTATTTCCGTAAAATATAACAAAAAATTATTTCGACAGACAAGGCTTTAGGTGAAAAAACATACATACAAATATTCGTATACACGTGACTTATCAACTCGAGTTTTTACGTCAGGAATAAAACATGCTACAATAACAAAATTTAAATGTATTATATGCGTCTCAATTTTATTTTTGGTGTAATTTCAGTAAAAAATACCATTTAATAGATCTCAGTACTAATTAGCAGTATTAATTAACTTCAAAAATCATGATAAATAAATACTGTTTTTATAGACACACAACAAACACTTGGAAACCAAAATCTTGAACTATTATTTACTCCATAAATAGTGAAGATTAGGGTAACATCACCAATTAATGGACGTTTAGTTTTGTACAAAAAATAAATAGGTAGCTGGCTGATTATATTATGCAAATACGTGATGACGATGCTATTTGTGTTGATAGGTATTTTTTATGGTACCTATTGATCATCTATGGTAGGGTCAATTATTTGTATACCTAAAGCTGGTTTGGACAAACATGTTATAGGAATTTGGGTGTAGGTTTTATTACTTAATTTTGTTACCATAGCAACAGATTTGATCACAGTCTAACACCTCAATGTATTCGTCTTTTTTTAAAGAAATGAAATGAATAAAGTTAACGATTATTTATTCGCTTTGAATAATAGTGGTGATATAATAGGTACAATGTAGTGTCTCATTCAGCTTGTCATAAAGTATACAAATTTGTGATTTTTTTAAAGATTTTGTTGTTTATCACTTCTAAGGCAAAGTTCCAATTCCTCTCTCCCCTTCGAAAAGTTCAGCCCCTCAATGGGAAATCCTGGCTACGGCCATGAATAGACATTTTATAGGTATGTATAATAGTAATAGATTAAAACAAATCCGGTTGTATTACGAAGAAGCGTCATAGTAGTTTAAACCGACAATTGTGGAAGTATAATAGTGGCTATTAATGTTTTCCGCACATCATACTATTGTGATGACAAACTGGGGAAAATCTTAATAATGAAAAACAAGGATTTAAAATTCCTTTGCCTAAGTCTCGTAGCTTAGCTATGCCCGTCTGTTCGTCTCGGGACTATACTAGAAAGATGAAATTTTCCATGGAATTTCTGTTGGTATGGAATATGAATGATGAATTTTAACCTATTTTCTGAATCTCAGCGTGAGTCCTTTGCCTATACGTATTATCCATGGCATCCACAACACAAAAACCTTGTGTGGGCCTATAAGTGATACATTAAGTATCTTTTATGCATTTTTCACGCTGATAGTAGAGCAGTTTTTAGGGCATCTCCCCTACAGTTAAAAAGGAGATATTTTTCTTAATTCGCTTTACCCCGTAGTGCAAGAAATCATTTTGGATATACCGTTTATTAAATAATTTGCATGTTACCAATATTTATGTGAGTAAATAATGTTCAACAACCAAGTAAGTTACGCCTTTTAAAACGTAAATAAATAATTGTTTATAAATTGATGACTTGATTGATTGATGTGCAATAAAGTTTATCTAAAATGTCAGTGTTATTTGGTGTCTTACGATGTATTTATAAATAAATCTCAATTTTTTATTTTTACTACGATTTAGCGGGTAAAGGACCCGAATGCGGTGCAATGTATGTTTTAAATTTAAAAATATTTACACATTAACACTATTGAATTATATACAGTTCCCTAGTTGTATAAAGTACAACTTATACAAGTATAAGATATTTGAGACAGGAATATATTTATTTATCGCTTTAAAAAAATTATAGTTACTTAAAAAGACAAAAGAATCGTGCCAAATACCAGCGATTTGGGTTATGGCCGACGCAGGCAAATTTATATAACTTTAAATAAATAATATTATGTAAAGATGTGGTAAAATTGATCAAATTTTCCGAAGTTACAAATTGGCATGAGCGTGCGAAATTCTTCGGCAAATGTAAGGCGAGGTTTATATTGTTTATTTTACATCACGCTATGAAGTTGCAACAATGACCACTTAAACACGTAGACCATTGTTTGCCAGTTCTGTAGTAAGTTGTCATTATGTGACATAATGACCATGTCTGGAATTATGCGTGATCTCCTGAGATTCAAACCTGAAAGTTTTTCTAAACTTCGTGTTTCTTAAGATAGCCTTTTTGCTAAAATTTTTCGTCTTTTTCTTTATTTTTTATACTTTATAAAAATTTAAACCTGTTTGTTTGGTTGATTACAGTTAATACAAATATATTTATTAATAAAAATGAACTAAAATTATTGTAATTACCTAATAATACGCACTATTTATTTTTATATTTTCTTACCTACTAACTGAAAAAAAAATTACACATGTATTTTTTTAACGTGTTCCTCAACTCGGATAACTTTCATAACATACTTACTAAAAAAAAAGAAAAATATTACATATTTTTTTAAAGAAATATCTACTCGTGTATTGTTCCCATAACCAATATGAATACGTCTTTATGGTCATCCTTTACAGATCTTTGAAAACTTTCATAATTTGGTAGACTGGTTGCGAAAGGGCTTGGCGTCGTAGGCCCTCGATCAGCATGTTGGCCGGTTTGCGTAACTTAACAATAAATGAGAGAGCTTTCTTCTGGGTCAAATATAATTATTTTGCGTACATGATATTGTCTGCTAGTCTGGCTTTTAAACCCTTGTTGAAAGTCCCCCTTAAGTTGATAATTTTGTAATCTATATCTGTATTGATTATGTAACTAGGTCTAGTACATAACTACACTTTGGTGTTACGTAATAAAGAAAAAAAATGTGGTAATTAAAAAAATTAAAAATTCCGGCGAACTACGTAATTATTATATTTTTTTTTAGTTCTTAGAATACTATAAAAATTATTTTGAAAATAAGTAAAAAAAATCCGAACGAAAAATATAAAATTTTCAAATATTATTTTTTGTATTATTATGACATTTATATAGTAATAGAGTGTTAAATCCAATAAATCGCAAAACTTTAATGATAATGTAATTAATAATGCAAAATTCTCGTACATATTTATGAACAAGTATAATGGCTCTCAATCATAATGTATGATATTAAGTTAAATAAATGTACGATTACGAGTATGAGAGTATGCTTCAATATAAATATAGAAGAGGGTAGTTAGTAACCTTGGTTGTGGCCATATATCTAAGATTATTGCGTTATATTTGCGGTACATTATATCGTCGGAGACGTTCAAATGAGGAAGTAAGTCGAGTTACGGTCATTATCTCCGATGCTTTGTTTTTAAATTACTTGTAAGTGGGTTTGTCATTAGGGTAGCGGCACCAATTTATGGATCTTTGATTTCTTTGTCTAAAAATTTCGCCACGAATACTAGTTGTGGGAAAATCTTTGATTTGTTTTAAAACTTTGCCACGAAAATCAACTAAAAATAAAATAAAAAAATTTTTTTTGCGTAAAATAAAGATGATTTTACTAGTTAGTAATGGATTTGATTGATGATTATTAGATTTGTGACTACAATATTTGATATTCATTTCCGTACGTAGCTTTTATACATCAATCATATAATTTAATAACATTAAATTATTATTCAGATTTTTGTTTATGTGTATAAAATATGAGTATTTATTATGGGTAAACTATTATTTAAATTTTAAAAAGAAGCTTTTAACATTTTGAGATGCAAAGAAAATTATGGTAAATGTAAACAAAATGTACGTTACAAGACAAAATTGACACAATACTATTTTTGACTTAGTAAAATGAAATCGTGTCTTTTTCACATTTTTTTTATATTCATATCAGACTTTTTATACCGTCCGTTGCTTGGCGCCGCTACCCTGCAATATAAATGTATTTATAGCTCGCGCAATTAAAGAAGGGAAAGTTGGGCGTTCCCGTAGGTATTGTTGTCTCTTTTTAACACTATTCTTGGACTCTTCAGTAGGGTGAGCAAAAAATAAAATTTTTACCATGGATAATAATTTATTTTTTATTAAAAATTCATATTTACATCTCTATATGAATACTAATGTATAGAAATTTACTATTTATTTAAT
>LGAG01000719.1:32726-47191 GCA_001278395.1 Lerema accius
GTCGCGATATAAAAGGTAAACAATCTTTTCACAACTTTTATTTATTTAATTAATTAAAGAAAATATTTAATAGTATACAGAAATTTGTTTTCACATTAAATTATTGTTTATTCTTTAGTTTATGTCAATTTGTGACTGTCTTATTTTTAAATCGATAATTACAACAAAAAGACAGTGAAAGATTAATTAATTAATAGATAACACCTTGAAGTTTTAATGAGCTCTTAAATGGGCACTCATCTCCTGTTAATAAGACAATTTGTGCTCAATGTCAGTATGTTTAGTTTAATACTAACTTGTTTTTAATCTATGAAAGCATCGTCTTGTATCACAGTCTGTAGTCAACGTCACAATTGACAATCAAAATGTGAAAGAACGTCAAATCACACGTCAATTTCGTCCAATGACAAGCAGACCCATCAGCCACCAGAAAGAAAATCATCATCACATTCAGCATTTTTTTTTCACAAAGATTGTGGAAGTGACGTGGAGCGTGGACTAATTCACATCACAACTTCGCCGGTATCAGTTGAAGTTACACGCGCTGATTGATAGCGATACCGGTTAGATCTATAAGTGTATTATATTCTTAAGATATACATTAGACCGTAAAAATTTTTAGGAAGAGGACGAAACTATTTGTTATAATGGGTACTCTGACGACCGCTATTGGAGTTCTATTCCTTATCTCCACCGCCTGGTCCGATGACTCCCCAAAAGGACCCAAAGTTACACATAAAGTAAGTTCTAAGTTATTCTAACCGTATTTAAATAAATTAAAATACTTGATGTTTTTATGTACGTAATTATTTACGTAAAAAAAGGTGTATGACCACAATGAGGTTGATGACTTTGTCAAAATGACGCTTCAAATCCTGTTTAGTTCTACCGCCTTTGTGTCGGGCTCATCCTTTCCCTTTATAGTTCGACCTCTAACAATTTATAATTTTTAACACTCATTTAACTTGTAATAAATTTTTTATTTATCATATTTAGCAGTAGTTTGAAATTATTTACGATAATATAGAATGTATAGAAATTTTATTGTCTTACCCCTAAAAAAAAGAAAAAAAAAACGAAAAAGTTATTTGAATATACTTCTAAAGTTATAATTAGATAATTTTTATATAAAGATAAAACTGTCTACCTTTTGTTTTTGAATCAAAAGGGGCTATTTGAAGTTGTTGCTTGGATATGAAAAATGTAGTAAATTAAAAATTTATGACTCAATAGTATAGATACCACACATTCTTGTTGGTTAATATTGATATTGTGCTAGAATTAGAGTAGGCGCGTACAAGGCAGCCAGAGAAACGTGATGTTGCATGGGAGCTTGTACATTGCAGCCATGAATTCCTCAAATATTAATTACTTAAATATTTCGACTATCCAGCCTGGCTTAGCCAGTAGACACAGCGCTAGCCTAGTCTTATAATATAATTAATAATGTACGTAATCCATTCAATCTCTGCTCTTAGGTGAAATTTGATATCACCTTGGGAGGTGATCCAATTGGAACTATTGTAATTGGTGTGTTCGGCAAGACTGTTCCCAAAACTGCTGAAAACTTTGTTGAGTTGGCTAAGAAACCTCAAGGCGAAGGCTACAAGGGCAGCAAATTCCATAGAGTCATTGACAACTTCATGATCCAAGGTGGTGATTTCACCAAAGGCGACGGAACTGGAGGTAACGTATCATTGTCATAAACCCACAACTGTAGTTGGTGTGACCCTACATATTACAATTTTCACATCAATAAAATATAAACGTTGCAAAATCGTTTCAAAATCTTTATTTAAGAAGTATTTAACAATGTAAAACTTACATACTTTTTGATCTGTCTATTATATTATTTTAAATATTAATGTATAGGTTGAAACAATTTTTTCCATGTCTTATCTTTCTGATAAAAGCATTTCATTCACAGCTTGATAAACTAACATCAATTACTTGCCCGGACAATAAATTAATTATTATTAAACAATATTTGTATTTAAACAATGCATTTGATAACTTAATATAAATCTGAAATATTTTTTTTCAAACTAGGTCGCAGTATCTATGGTGACAGATTTGAAGATGAAAACTTTAAGCTCCGCCATTATGGTGCTGGATGGTTGTCTATGGCTAACGCTGGAAAGGATACAAATGGCTCACAGTTCTTCATTACTACCACCAAGACACCTTGGTTAGATGGCAGACATGTTGTATTCGGAAAAGTTTTAGAAGGCATGGTATGTACTACTATAACTTTTTATTTTTATCAAACGTACATACTATAAATTTTTTTGTGTTAAATTTTAGTTCTGTATTAATAGGGAAAAGTCTGTGGGAATGTCATGTTTTTGTAGTACTATTCAGTGTCATTTGTATTGCAGGATGTTGTACGTAAGATTGAGAAGACTGTTACAGGAGCTAATGACCGCCCGGTAAAGGATGTTGTTATTTCCAATACACACACAGAGGTTGTCGCAGAACCATTTAGTGTCTCAAAGGACAGTGCTCAATAACATAAATATTTATAAGTTCTATTTTTACGTAATTTCTTATAATTTTGTAATAATTTAAGTAAACAAGTTGATATTTTGTCACAAAATATTGAATTACTCAGACAGGGTAAGAGTTATTTTCCCCTCCAACTCAAAGAAATTGTGAAATCAAAGTATGAAATAAAAGAAAGTATGTATAATTATCAAAGATTTTTTATTTCTTTTAAACATTTTTCAGCTTCTATTTTTATTTCATCATTTTTAGCAGTGACACCCAGTTTCCAACCATAACCACAGGATTTCCTAGCTTCGTCTATAAGGTTCTTTTTCATGTAAGCTCTGCCTAGGTTAACATAACAAGTACCTAATTCATTCATATCTGGTAAATGTTTGCCAAGCTCTATAGCTTGTTTGAAGTAGCTTATGCTGTCATCTATTTTACCAACTTGAATACAAATAGTACCAATATCATTTAGTTGTGTCACAAGATGCTCCGGCTCAAAGTCTGGAATACCTCTCATTCTATTGTAAGCACTCGTTAGAAAATTAAGACCATGTTCAAACTGATTACTATCCAGAAACAACCGGCCATACCAATCTTCAGTCATTGCAATCAGTTTCATAACATTCTCATTAGGTTCTTTTGAATGGTCATTGTTTAGTTTTTGTAAACACCATTCAAATCCTACCTGTGCAGTTGTGTGCTCATTTTGTTTATGGCTAATTCTTGCCAATTTTGCACTAATGTGTATTACTCTAAGGTCGTCTTCTGTAGCGCCATCTGCCATTATTCTCTGTGCGACGGCAACGAATAGATCCTTCGCTTTACTGTATTGCTCTCTTTCTAGCGCCAAGTTCGCCATAACGTCGTAGATGTAAGTGATAGCAAGCTGATGGTTAATTTGTTGGGCGTTTCTTAAAGCTATGTGGAGAAGTTGTTCAGCTTTTTCATATTGACCTCTGTTAATAAACAGTATACAATGTTTGATAGTCATTATCAGCTCGTCTTCGGCGCTCAATTTCTTCTCAAATCCTAGGAGAGTGAGTATTGAAATCCCAAGAGTACAAGGAACAGTAAAACTTTTGCGATTGTATTGTTTAAAAGGGATGCTTGGGATTGGTCGATATTTTACTTTAACCTGCATTAGTCTCCTAAACAAACATCTATATTTTGAAGACATCTTTGGAATAATCTGTTCTTGAATAGGTTATGTAACAGTTTTGATTATTTACGAAGAATCTGTCACTGGTGCCACTCAAATTTTGTCTCTAATAGAAATAAAGTCACCGATTATAACTACATAATTATTTACAACGTAATTTTAAAATAAATGCCTTAAATTCGACTTTAAAAATACTAAAGTAGTAACCGAACTATGCAAACAATATTGAACCATAACTCAAAATGACATAAGGTTATTAATCACAGCACAAACTGCTCGTAAATTGTTATTGTCAACTGTCATCATACTACACTTGTCATCTTTCTTTTATGACATTGTCAGATTTTGCAACGATATTGTCGTTTCCGTTCAGTCTATGAACATTGTTCTACCAATTAATTGACCATAGACTACATTTTATAGTTAATCGCAGATACAAATACTACGGATAGAAACTAAGGAAGGCCGATGATCTCTTATGTCTGGCAGTGTCCGTTTTTCGAGTTCAGTCCATAAGTTGCTAAATAATCTTTTTATAAGTCGTAATTAATAATTAATATTTCATACTTAAACTAAACATCATGTTAGTCTGAGGTTTTTTTATGCCCGAACCGAACTGAAGCCAGTGAAGCTTAGCAATGAAAACACATTTTCAGAATTGAATAACTTTATTGCTTGTCCTATAAAGACAGCAAAATTCAAGTCTTCATTATGTTATTTATTAATAAAAAGACAGCCTTCACTCATAATTGTGTAAGTTCATGCACCACTTTGGAATACATCTGAAAACAAGGACCCAGTTTTACTGAATAAGTTAAAAATCGACGATATTTAATGTTATATCGCAATTTAATTAAACAAAAAAATATACTTATTTTATTACTACAAAATTATTTCATAAACGCGCTCGGTGTGTAGAGATACTGCAGAGAGAGTACTACAGTTGGAATCTATTCTTTAGAAGTAAGAACGAGCCGGCAAATAATTATCGTAAGACGATATGAGGGTAAGCAGTGTAACGTGGAACAATTTACTAAAGACGTAACAGCTATAGTATAAAGTAAAGTATCATTGGAAATTCCAATAACTTTGTAAGTACTTCTGCAATAACAAAATCCACGTTTTAAGTGTGTAAAGGTGAACTCACAGCTTATCTACATCTTCGATATTACATCGAACGGTGTCTCTTAATTCGTTATCCTTACATCGATTAATCCATTGTTCAGTTGGCGTCGCAAATGTTGAACTTGGTTTTGGAAGGATCTCGTAATTCCTTACGATCCTATTTGGGAATTCCTCATTAATGCCAAATACTTCGTGGTGCATTTGGAACGAGCTTTCGGATGCTGAATTACTTTCACTGAAATATAAGTAGGTTTTGTAAGTCAGACATCAGTCACTACCTTTATATTAGATAGGTAATCCAATTTTATAATTATGTATCTATCTACGACTTAAGTATGGTACCTTTTATTTCTTTTGTCATAATAATACATTGAACTTTGAATTCGTTCAAACTCGTGATCCAGTTGACGTCCTGAAATGATGTTTCATTTATGAATATATGAGATGATGAGAGGTATCAAAGAGCAAACGGTTCAAATTGATTGATCCTGTTTGAGACTATCTTGTTAAGATAGCGTCATTTCAAGTAGGACCACTTTATCAATATGATGGTTTGAATGTGTTATCTATGTTCAAAGTAGTTTATTT
Organism: Lerema accius; assembly: GCA_001278395.1. Lineage (NCBI taxonomy): Eukaryota > Metazoa > Arthropoda > Insecta > Lepidoptera > Hesperiidae > Lerema > Lerema accius. Next base: position 38,092 of record LGAG01000719.1, read on the forward strand.
TTACGCGATTGCGTAGGGTAATATTTGTTGATCTGTACTCGTATGTCTATTTCTTTGGCACGCTCTAAAGTTTGAAAGGCTTGATGGATTTCAATATAAAAGGGTATTAATTTGATTCATCAGGTTGTGAGTAACACTGGTTAGGTACATTTTTTTTAATTTTCATCAGTCCAATTTTTCTATTAAAGATTATCAGTTTTGTCATTGTATTTAGGCACTTCTTCTCCATTCTTTATTCCAAAGTCAGAAAGTCAGCTAACCATAAAAGCAATAGGTACGTAATTAATTACCAAATCGGATTTCCCGAAGATTAAAACTGTACACGTGTAGTCAATAATTTCTATCCTCGACTAATCAATGGTACGCTTGTCAATTAAGTACAACTTAAGCGTCATTATTTAGGTACGCTCCATAATTTTATTTATTTTTATTATTAACTTATCACTTGACAATTCAGCGGCGAAATGCTGCTATTATAGCGTTCTTGGTACCTACAATGTCTGCCTTAGATTATTTAGATAATACCTACCTGTATACCTTTTGTAAGTGTAATTTATGCCTTTTTCATGTACCTATAGGTAAGTGTAATAACATAATTATTTAATTGTCCATGTAAGTTTCTAATTGAATAGTTTATTGTATTTTACTCAATAAAGATACTTACCACTGAATATTGGTTTCTGAAATTTATTAATTGCATTTTGTTTTCTGCATAACTTTTCATTGTTTGAATTCTGCACGTTGTTCTTAATGCTGTTAGTCTGCAATTTAGTTTTTTTTTAATACACGTTATCGTAGTAAAATACCAATATGACAAAACAGCAAAGTAGCCTATTAAAACACGAATGATAGTATTTCTACATCTAAATTAATCTTGATAATCAAATAACTTTATTCATAAAGCAATTAAGGTTTTATTAAGTTACTATTATGTTAAAAATAAAAAAAATAATCTATGCCACCTTTCCTTGCCGCCCTTTTATTTTTCTTTTATTGTCTTTCCACTTGTCCAGCGCTAATTGTTGCGCCTTTTTTAGGTAACAAAACTCCGAATACCATTTACTGTGTAATATTATGTCCTCTAATTGTATCCCTGAAGTTTAAGAAAATTTTGTTATTACATACAATTAATTGGTAGCCTAATAGTTTTAATTTAACATTGGTCTCTCATAAAAGTGAATTATAGACGTTAAATTAATTGATTACGTAACGCAATTCGAGGAAAGGGGGGTTCTTGTAAGTTACAAGTTGTAACATGTTATGATGAGTTACATAGGGGGGGAGGAGAATGAACAACGCGTTACGTAACATTGTTTTTTTATTACTAAAAAAACGATGGAATATTATGAGAATAAGAGCGAGAGGAAGTTGGAAAAATAGCAATATTTTTAAGGCAAAAATGGTCATTCTGATTTTACGTAATGTTCAGAGAGGGGAGGGAGGGTAAAGGAAAACCGTTATTTAAAAGTTGCGTAATATGACGTAATACTTTAATTCTCCTTAAATGTCCTAAATTCAATTTGCATCCACCTTTTATTTAAGTTTTAACGTAATGTTTCTTAGTCTACAACCCGAGTTATTAAAATAAAAAAAAGTAGGTACCTCAATTATATTACTCTGTGTACCCAATTTTAAAGCTAACGTAGGTATCTACTATGTGTAGCCAATTTTGAAGCTAATGTAGATATCTACAGAATTTAGTACTCTATAATGTAAGGAAGTGTGAGTTTAACGAGGCACGTGATCGTTGAATCGTTGAACGACAATTTCCAGCGCCCATCTCACCTTGAAGTGCCTTGAACCTCGATGAGGATGACAACCTCACTTGAATTTTTATGTGTACCTATATAAAATGTTTATTCTCTCTGAATTTACACTTCCATTCGTAGGTAATATCGACTGTCATATTTGTTCATTTAAAATTCAAAAACTAGAAGCATAAAAAATATTCGTTTAACACCTATTGTAACTGATTTACCTAACTCATCTAACTAAGATGTATCAGAAGTACCTACAAAGTATTGCATTCAAACAGTGCTCTATACTTTTATCGACTCGATTATGTTAATTGACATAGGGACTATTAGTCTAATCAAAAGTTAATTAAAATAATCTCTTTAGGGTTTACACACATTTAGGCCATTTCGTTTAGGTTTTATACACATTAGCCATAGGTACCAGAGCCCGAATGTAATATACCTACGAGTACCTAAAATGTTAGCTAAATAAAAGTAAAATTTGAAATTGATAAGAGAGAAATATTTATTTTGGATAGGTACTATGTTATTTAAGTAATTTACTTGTATACATTTACAATACGCAAGATTTTAACTGTAAAATTCTGACAATATTCAAGCACCTACTTAAGAAGGTAAGTATTAATTTAACAGTAGGTAGGTAGCTTTTTATTATGAAAAGAGAACAGATGCGTGTCAAATCGCATCGAAGGATTGACTCAACAATTTCAATACCTACTTGGCGAGGTCACAGCACTCAAAATGATGGTACACAAGTTACTAGGTTGGAATAGGTACCTACCCATAGCATTTTAGAGTAGCTACATAAAAACTACGAGAATTTTCTATTGTAATGTCATAAAGAAGAAAGATTTGTCTTTTTTTACTTTTTTGGCGTATTTTTGTGATGTTTTCGCACAAAAACTACTTGAGCGATTTCAAAAATTCTTTCACCATTAGAAAGCTGTATCTTCAGTGCGCAACATAGACTATAGGGAAGTATTACATAAAAAAATGGGATCCCTAATAAAAATGCAATAGTAACCCAAGGTGTGAAAAAATGGTCATATATGTATATTAAATAAACTTGGCCTGTTTGTACCTTATATTAATGGCTGTAATCTAGAGTACCTACTTTTTATCCTAGCAAACGTTTCTGTTTCCGCGGTAAGTATATAGCAAGTGAAAGGTCCACCGAAGCAGTGATAGCCTAGTGGTTTGAACATTGGTCCCTCGAACGGGAGATCCTATCCTCTAGTTTAAAATAGTTATGTGCGTATTAGATACTAATTATCACTTGATACGGTGAAGGAAAACATCGTGAGGAAACCTGCACACCTGAGAGTTCTCCATAAAGTTCTCAAAGGTGTGGTAAGTCTGCCAATCCGCATTAGGCCAGCGTGGTGGACTATGGCCTGTACCCCTCACATTACGAGAGGAGACCCGAGCCCAGCAGTGGGACAGTTATGGGTTAAAATGATGATGATGAATGATGAAAGGTCCACCGAAGCGAAACGATGGCGGTTCACTAGATGATTATCTTACCAGGGATTTTTTCATACACCTCATCTTTGAATTGCGGCAGCAAATTATTACAGCTGATATCTTTTTTAATGTTTTCCAAGCTGAAAATATCATCGGTGTCGTAAAATTTATTCCATATTTGAATAAATATATTGTGAGTATACTCGTTCCAACCGCCATAACGGTTTTTACTCTTAGACATAAACGCTTGAAACTGTTGCACTTCCTGAAATAAAATCGAATTTTTGAGTTCTTTGTCAGTTACAGATTTCATTTCGTTTTTATTTCAGTATTATTAATTAAAGTGCATAAAGCAATTAAGCAATTTTGGTAAAGTTAAGGTACCTAGTTGTTTACAAAAAATTTGTGCGTAGTGTACAAAAAATATGTAGGTAAGTAGATAAACTAAGCAGTTTGAATCATAACTTACTTTGCATTTTAAAGGTGAATTTATTAACACTCGTACAGGGCTGGGAACGACCTCGTTGTACTGTTTATTTTTACTAAATTTAATTTTACCTTTCCCTTTCGTAATTACTTCTCGTTTAGGTGCCTCGTTCATCTAAAAATGACGTTAATAATCGTCGTAAACGATTATCTTCTCCACATAAGAAAGTTTAAAAATAAACTTATGACATAATAATATGATAATAATAATATATAATAAACGGTAACCTGTTTCATGAGCTCCTTTTCCTCAGATTTTAATGATTTCAGTTCTGTGTTACAGAAATCTTGTAGCGATTTAATTTTGCTGTTCAAATTCAGGACATCTTTTTTAATTTCCCCGATGTCTGTAATTGATCGGAAACATAGGAATCAATATAAATTCTGTCATAATTTAATAGGTAAGTTAGATTCTTAGTATACGTGAAATATAAAAAAACCTACACACATACACTAATACGCAAGCAATCCTGCCCATCATTGAAATATTATGCACATAATTCATTTAAGTATTGATAAAATATGATTTTAAATTGAAAAAAAACGATCAAATACTACGTCATGCTAGATTGGTATAAGCGATTTCAACACACAATGTTGGTTCTTCATTTGAAACTATAATTGATGTTAAACCGACGATTTCATTAAGTGAAACTATCTACATTTAACGTAAGTAGGTAGTAAAGTAAAGTATCAACCGACAGTAAACAATTAATTTATATTACTTAACTAATTAATCGTAAGCTGTATTAACCCTAGATATTGTTTAACCCTAAACCGAATCCGATTTGGGCTTTTAGCTCAAATAGTTTGTGAAATTAGATTGTTGTTAATTTTAAACAACAGTAAACTTACTGATATTCTTTAAATTCTCCTCCGAATCAGAAGTAGCAATTTTTATATCCTCAATAGCATTTTTAATTTCATCAATACAATTTTTTACTTTAGCAGAGTATGTTTTCCAATCTGGTTTATCATTCAAATCTCTGGATAAATAACTATATTGATCAGAGTTACATTTTTCTAAGGATGTAGTAATAATGCTTTCTTGTATTTTTAATCTTCTTAGTTTAGCAAGTACATCAGGAGCAACGCCGTTTTCTACTATCGTTAGAGAATCTTCTCCGGAAGTACCGCACGTACTTTCAACGTCCATAATCTTTTAAATATTTTAAATTTTACAACTATTAACTTTGTCTTAAAATGCCAGATTGTTGCATCAACGCTGTTCATTATAATTAAATTAACGTAGTTGTTGTCATGGAAACAAATAAAAAAATCCTAGTGTTTATGGCTGAAATCTACAGACATGTATAACATTTCTTCTGTTTATATGTGTGTGCTGAACGCTGTCCTTCGTTTTATCTATGGGCGTCGTGTATTTTGTTGCGCCAAAATATTTATCTGTGGTTCAATAGTGATTGTCAAAGATGTCATGTGTCATTTTCTGAATATTTTATTTATTGTCATATTGTCATTTGTCAATATTTCTTCAAAATAATAGGTATGGAGTATAGGTTACGAATTTTCTAAGAATATTGAATATTAGTATTGAAAGATTTACAGGCATTTAATATGTTCTCGCGTTCCAAATTTTTATTCTCCCGAGGTTTTCCTTTAAAGGTGAGTATTTTGCCTTACATTTTTCGACAAGTTATACAGAATTTTTGGTCATTTCATCATTATGTTTTCAGAACGTTTTCAAATCAGAAATTCAAAATGACACTAGATTTCTGTATGGGATTGCAACAACAAGAAGCCGGTCAACGACTCCAATTAATACGATTATTATGTTTGTACCACAACAAGAGGTTAGTAGTTTTGACATGCACTGTCCCTGTCTCTGTGTACATATTTCTTCATATTCTTTCTTGACCTGCAATACACCACTAATACCTTATTTAGTCCACGTTCATAGATGAGACTGACCTCTAACCATCCTGTGAATTTTCTACTCATTTATCAGAGCAATTTGCATAAAAAAAGTTTGGTAATAGAACATATATTTAGGGTTTTATATAACACAAATACACTTACTTTCTAAAAACTGTGTATTTACACGTCAATCGAACCACCCTACCTATTTAAAAAAAGAAATAATAATTGTACATTAAAATTTATAAAAGTTTTACAAGCAGACTCAATTCTACTATTAGGAAATATACTTCATACATACCCTTTACTTGGTCTGAGAAGGAAAAATATTTAATAATATCTTTTTTTTTAAATATCATTTATTTCCAGGCATGGATAGTAGAGCGCATGGGGAAATTCCACAGGCTGCTTGAACCAGGTCTCAATCTGTTGTGGCCGATTGTAGATAAAATCAAGTATGTGCAGAGTCTCAAGGAAATAGCTATTGACGTCCCAAAACAGAGTGCAATTACATCAGACAATGTCACTCTTAGCATTGATGGTGTTTTGTATCTTCGTATAGTTGATCCTTATCTAGGTAAGTTGTTCAAAGTTTACCTACATAGATCTTTGGATATAAAAATATATGTATAGACTTAAAAATCAAAAGTACACGGAATATCCATGCATTCCTATATCAAATAAAACAATTATTTGCTTACGCAAACATTTAATGCTTCTTTTTTACATAAATTATATGATCAAAAGAATAAAGTGGCAATTTTAGTTATTCAACAATGGATAAAAATTGCAATATGTTTTTTTATAGATGTTACTATTGCATCATATCTTCAAATCCTAATTCAAAATAATTTTGAATCATATTGGTACTTTCTCAATACACTTATGCATTCATTTTATAAATCCATCAACAATTTTAAAAGTCTTTACTATTTAATTGGTAATAGTAAAGAAAGTTTTCAGCTCATTTTTTAAACAAATCCTAAACTATATTTCAGCATCCTACGGTGTAGAAGACCCAGAGTTTGCGATAACGCAACTAGCTCAAACAACTATGCGTTCAGAGTTAGGAACAATATCTCTTGACAAGGTGTTTAGGGAACGGGAATCCCTCAATGTGTCTATAGTTGATGCTATTAACAAGGCTAGTGAAGCATGGGGCATTGCTTGTCTTCGTTATGAAATTCGTAAGTTTCTTTGGTGTTTTTTATTTTTTACGATGAACAGAAAAGAATATGAAAATAATTTCATAACCAAAAATTAAGAATATTTTTTTAAGATATTGACACCTTTTTTGTTACAATGAGTGGCAATGATCATCTGGTTTGTCAAGTTATTTGTGTAACAAAAATTGTGTACGAATTATAATGTTTATATTTAACGCAATAATTGATAATTTTTGACCAATGTAACGCGCCGTAACCTTTTCTCTATACCCTCCCCCTTTTCTAAACGTTACATAATACCCACCTAAATGACCACATTTTTCTGAAAAAGTTGCCATTTTCCCAACTTAGGACAATTTATATACCTAAATATTTTTTAGTAATTAAAAAAGCAATATTACGTAACACGTTGTTTAATCCCCCCAGCCCTCATCATAACATTTAACAAGGCCCCCCATCCCCCAAATTGCGTTACATAGTAGTTGAATGACCCCTTACTTACAAAGTATTTGAAGTTGATATTAGAATACATTTTTAGGGGATATAAAGCTACCGACGCGAGTGCACGAGGCGATGCAGATGCAAGTGGAGGCGGAAAGGCGCAAGCGAGCGGCCATCTTGGAGTCAGAGGGAGTACGAGCTGCTGATATCAATGTGGCTGAGGGAAAACGGCAAGCCAGAATTCTTGCTTCCGGTAAGTTATATACAGGGTAATTTGTAATCTGAGGTTATGATAATATCTTGATACTGTACATTAGTCTTTAATTTTATTCATTCTATTTTTTGCATGAGTAGTATGATAAATAAATGATAGTAATATAAATTATAAGATCAAAATTGTATGTAATTTACACGAATAAAAACTATTACATTATATCCTTAGGAAACTTAGGTATTAAAAGTCCAACTTTTGAGAGTGGTTGCTTTAAACAATTTTCTGAATTACAAAATTTCTTAAAAAAGTCATGTTCAGCTATCCAAATTATTAAAGGCTACACAGCTCAGTGGCTATGTCAGGCAGTGTCAAAATGAAAGCGAATACATTGAAGCAATAGTATATAATAAAACATGTTTATTAATTTCAGAGGCGGAGAAGCAAGAACAAATAAATAAGGCGTCGGGAGAGGCGAATGCAATGCTGGCCGTAGCCGAGGCGCGCGCTAGAGGGCTCAAGATGATAGCTAGTGCTCTAGCTAATCGGGTACTAACTAACTAACAAACCTATCGACGGTCCCTACGTATAAAGCCACTTGTAATGTCAAAAATCGAGGCTTACAGTAGAGCGTAATTTATGTCCAAAATGCTTAAAGAATGTGTCTGAATTATTGTACGCTATGACATGGTGCTTTTCAAAAAAGGCGTAAACCAGCAAAGCATGAATGACTCCTCTGGATTTGCACATTTCTATAAACAGTGACCATTTATATGTATATATCTGTTTTAATCATCGGTCTTTCTGGCTATAAAGAAAACAACAGTTATGGTATTCTTATGTAAAATCTGGAAACCTTATAATTTGCCAAATTCATTGTCGACCCCGTTGCCTAGTCTGTAGTGACCCTGCCTGCGAAGCGAGGGGTCCCGGGTTCGATTTCCGGCCGTAGCAGATGAATGTTTGTTCCTAAGTCATGGTTATGTTAATGATGTGTTATTTATGTTGTCCATGCCACCCGCGACACAGAATCCTACGGCGGGGGTATGAGTGTGTTAGCGTGCGATGTAGTTTGAGTGGTAATGCTGTATTCAACTATTAAAACCTTTTTATCTTCCAGGAAAGTCAACACGCGGCGTCTCTAACATTAGCCGAGCAGTATGTGGCGGCGTTCAACAAGCTGGCTCGCACCAACAACACGCTCATCTTGCCTGCCAATGCTGGCGATGTCTCCAATCTAGTCGCTCAGGTATACTTGTCTATTTTTATTAGTAGGTTATGTTCAGCAATGTACGTATTGTACTATGTTACAGGTATTACAAAAATTATGGATATTAGGTAGAACTAGCTGGTAACAGTGGTTATTTCTTTTAAACATTCTGTTGTTTTGGAGCTGTCAGATTTAAGGGGGATGAACGAAATAGAGTAAAAGTAATGTATAATTAAAAGTGGATAATTCAAGTATTTATTGAAGGGGACATATTTTGTTACAATCCTGGCGCAGTGTAATAACTATTTATTTAAAAAGATGTGCGGGGGAGTTTCTTTCCCCTTTCTTCTCCTCCATATTAAAGCACCTTTACGAAACGGGGAGACTCAAAAAAAAATTGTTTGACGTGCATAAGTGTATCATGGATACCTACATAAATAAATGATTTTCAATTTTGATGTCTAAAGAAGGATGATGATGATCGGATAGA
>LGAG01000719.1:47268-64620 GCA_001278395.1 Lerema accius
GCAAGCGTTGCCATGACAACATTTGTTGAAAAATTCATTTACAATTTAAATTATCTAAATTAGTTTATATATTATAGTTCATAAAATCTAGAAATTGTCTCGATCCAATGAATATAAATCCTTATGAAGTGATTACTTATTGAATTTAAATATACAGTCCAAATATTAATATCCAAATATAATTGCAGGCTATGTCAATATATTCAACGGTGACAGCACACAACACGAAGGCATCATCATCGTACGGTGAACCAATAGTCCCAGAAATAATGTTAGACGACCCCCTAATAAAACTAAATATGGCTTCAGAAAAAGGCACTACTATGGCCGGACAACCCGTTCCAAATGAAGATGACAGCTTGGCAGAATATTACTCAGACGATGAAGAAAGGGCTAAAGCGTTACAAAATATGAAGGAAAAGAAAAAACAACAAAGTTATATGGAGAAAGAAATGTAGAATGATTAAGTATAGACATGCTTGTTAAATAAATTATCTTTACAATTACAGTGAAGTATTTATTTTGTACCATTGTATGACACAACTCACATGACAAACTTTTTGTTAGTTGAAAATATCAAATAAGAATAATGCATATAAGGTAAGGTGGGGTAAGACTAACACACGGGGCAAGACTAACACTGTCTATTATCTCGATATGCACTTGAAGAAATGACATGTGTGTGTTTTAGCCGAGAAGATTTACGTTCGTTCTATCTTACAGACTGGAAGAATTTCGTATATAAGGTATACGTATCGAGATAATAGACAGTGTTAGTCTTGCCCCGTGTGTTAGTCTTACCCCACCTTACCTTACTGCATAATGTAAATGGTGTTAACAAAAATGGAATTTATTAACCTGTTTGTGTTATTAGTTGATTGACTAGATTGCCTACAAAGTCTAGATTTTGACCATAGCTTCAGAATATTTGTAGTTATTTGTTAAAACACTTGATTGGTCAAAACTAGTTTTGCTTCATATCTTAATAAAAATCATTTAGATGCCCCCAATGAAAGATATTTATACATATTTTGGGCCAACCCAAAGTAAAGTCAAAAGTAATATAATAATTTGTGACTACATTATAAGTAAAACAAACATTCAATTTAAAAAAATATATTCTTATTAATTTATAACCTGTATATTTACTATACTAAATGTACAATCAAAATAATATCAACGCACTTATACATTTTTACAATGGCTTAAAATTACAATAACAATAAATTACATTAGTTTGCAAGTCTGGAAAGTTTGTAGGAATGTATAATCAAGCTGCTTTAATGGCTTTGCCATATTATGTTATCTTTATAGTCTTTTTGAACCTGTAGCATAATTACCACTTACCAGAATTGCATTACTTAATGCTTCCAAAAAACCACAAACATTAAGCATTATTTATGATAAGATTATGATTTAAAAATCAATCTATGAACTGTTATTTCACTTCCATTTGGCCTTAGAATATTATTAAACTTAAAACAATCATAATTCACATTTTAAGTTATTTTAACAAACTTATCTCTTTTATTGAAATAGCTAACGGTACCCTCTTCAGATTGAGCAGAGCCGGGCATTTTGTGCAAACTAAGATATGATGCGGAGAGATCTGTACCATCGAACTGTCGTAAGTGTATCTGGAAAAGTGAATAATAGGAGTCTATAGTTTAGTAGTTCTTTCCATAAGCGATAATTTTGTAGACATATGGCTTTATTTATCATAAAAGATCCCCTACCGTACTGAAGAATGGATGAGGTTATAGTGTTAATGACATTCTGTTTGAAGATCTCATGGGTTTTGTTCATTAGATCCTGACATTATTCATGCATTTTGGTAGAGATAGTTGCAAATATGGTTGAAATGCGGTGCAAAATTAAATTGATTTGAAAGGCTTAAATTAACCTTTGATGAAACAACAATAAAAACCAGTATACAAAATAAAAATATAATGTAATATGCAGGTGTCTCCTAGTTTATAATTTATTCAATATTTATGCTTCAAGTCAAGTGAAATTTGAGCCAAGGACATAAAAACAAACAACTTGTAATCTATTTCAAATGAATGAGCAATTCTTTTCCTGTTATCTTGTTGTTTTTAATGAAGTTTTTTTATATAAATGGCAATAAATGTCGTTTCTAATTTGTATAGTTAATAAATTATAATGGCATATATTATTGACTTACCAATAAATAGAGATTTACTTCATCACTTCTGCTTAGATAGGGAAAATTTCCCCCACTTTTGAGATGTGCTAGTTTTGCTTGCGGGTATGATTTGTAGAGATCTTCACGAACTCTTGAGCTAAGGGCACTTTCATCCCAAACATCCATAATAGTTATTGGCATATCTTTTAGTAACTGTGGCTGTATGTACCCCGGTGCACAGTTTAGGGTTAGCCGTGATGCTAATTCGGATTGTGTCAATGATTCCAACTGTAAATTAATATTACCATGTTAAACCTGGATTAGCGTGGGTGTAATTATAATGTATCTGATATTGAAGCTAATAGACAGGTTATATGACAGATGTGCATATGCACGGATTCCTTCATACTTTACATTTAATGGGGCTTGGTGATTAAGAAAGAAATTATGTTTCATTTTCATTAGTGGTTACTTCACCAATTGACTTGGGGTTCAAGGCATTTCCCTTGATATTACAAAAATAGATGCATCAGCTTACCTATTGTCTACTTATTATCATAACTAATACTAAGAATTATTTCTTTTAACTATAACTTTTATATATATCACTGTTACACTGATGATTAAACATGTTATTTTTACTTTTAATGTGCCACAGTAACAATTAAACAAAGACTAGATAAGAACAGACCAGAGTTCATACAATGTTATTGAACTAAATAAATAAAATGAAGTGTAAATAAGGGACAACTAAAATATTTGTGATAATAATTCAGAGTAAAGATAAGATGCGATAGGATTTTTAAAGCTGAATTTGGCATCAGTTCATATGATTTTTATGTTTCTGTTATAAATGTAGAAGTATTAGGAATCAAATGTACAGAAGTAAATAGAATCTAATAGCAATTTATCATAAGTAGAATAACAACTGTCATACCCGCTCAACCATAAAATCGATTGATTCTGCAATTCTTTTGTCAACTTTCTCAGCAGTAAAGTTTCCCATGAGCATTCTCTTGAGAACCAGGGATGGTAGAAGCCAGAACAGAGCTGCAGAATCATTATATTCAAACACAGAAGTGTCAGTAAAGGAGTTGCAGAGAATTATTGAAGCCACTCTCGGGCAATTCTTTGTCAATTCTGCAAATTTTTGGGCAATGAATCCTCCTGAAATTACAACACAATTTATCATAAAAAATATTATTTAAAAGTTAAAAAGCAATTGTGTATAGTATAACATTATTTGTCATACAGCATACTCAAGCTTATGAATTGTTAATAAAAAAAATTAAATACAGTATTTAGGCATAACACTAACCTAAAGAAGCACCTAAAAGGTGAACTTTATCTAGTTCCAGATAATCAATCAGTCGTTTGAAACCATCACACCATTCCTTCATATTCCAGTATGGTGGAGGCTCTGCAGCTATCACTCGGACTCCTCGGGACGCCAAACCCATCACTTGCTTGTAGAAAATATCAGCAGTGCCAGATACTGGAGGCAGACATACTAACGGACAATTGACAGACTTGGGACCACTGTCAAATATTCTCCATGCCTAAAATAAATATGATTAACAATTATCCAGGTTAACGGATATTTGATGAGTATCTAAATAGTTACTATCTATTTATTTAACTATAATATTCTTTAAGTTTACAAACAATACTGGGTTTTAATCATAAAATATAAAAAAAGGCTTTATTTAATAACAATGATATTCAATATTAATATTAATATTCAAGTATCTCTTTCTAAAGGGATGAGAAATCCACACTAGATACAGTAAATATCAGGAAATTTACTAATCACTGGATACTTTGGAATCGATAAAGAGTAAAGTACCTAATTAATTTGTAATTATAATTGACATGACCCAAAAATATGTGGTTGATATGAAAGTCATATTCGATGTATGATGTTTATATAAAGACAATTGTTTACCTTGGATCCATCTGAATCAACAACTACTTTTCGTAATGGAATGCTACTTCTGAAACTTAAGTATTCACTCGACTGTGACAAATCACTTAAATAACTCATTTTATAAAGTAATTACGATTCTCTTGTATTAAGATAATTATCCACCCTCATCTAAATAAATATTTGTTTCTTCTTGGCGTAGATTTTTTATTAATTCCCTTTCTTTTCACTTCACATTCCACAATCCACTTCTATTCTAACTTTCTAAGAGATATTTCTTGTTATTTTTATCGTCGTGAAAGAACGAAGAATACAACAAACAAGTTCGTCGCTGTTCAATTCAACAAGAATGACAAGAACAGACAAACACATGACAATGAGTTATGTTGACACTTGACAATACATTGACATTGTCAAACAGGTAAATAAATTGCACAGTATATAAATTAGTTTGTGTAGAACTGTAGACCGTAGACAATTTTGTGATACATCATGTTTATTCTACCAGATCAGGTCATTGCAATTTTTTTGCTGAACTGTTCAATCAATTGCATTATATTGTAGCCATCGTAAAATTGTCTGATAATCAAGACAAACTTTACCAACTAAGTATAGTTTTATAGTCCAGATTACTGTATACTCCGTTTTTCTTCAGCTGTCTTATTTAGTAAACAAAGCCACCTTTGATACATCGTATTGAAAATCTCGCAATTTCACTATTTCCACATTGTTCGAATAAAATATTAACAATTATGTCACTTCATTTATCACTTAAACTTCGATTTACACCCAAACTGCATTGAATTAACAAGTAAATCACACAAAAATCTCGAAACACGATAATTATTTCGATTGAACTTGCACAGATAAGTTATGGTCAGTAAAAAATGACATTTCGACGACCTTGAAAGCAGTGATTGAAGACAAAACGATTATTTATATCGAATCGAATAATTTCTTGAATGACAGATATCGATTTTTACTTAACACTTTTGAAATGAGAAAATACTTTACGCGTAATATTATTTCATAAAGAATCATAACGAAATCCTTATATTAAAGTACAGTGGATTTAATTTATTACGATTTTTGCTACAACGACTATCTGCTATTCATTCCTTTGAATTCAAACCATAATTTAGTGTTAATTACATAATGTTATTATGCGACTGTGTATATTTGGATGTAAACAAGAGATGACAAAGCTCTCTTTGTATTTGGCGGTCTAATACTGAGCGTTATAACAAATAAGTGTAGCAATAATTTGCAACAAATTCTTGGAAATACCATGCTAATATTACAGTTTGAGTTGACCGCCAAAGATAAAGAAATATTGTTCATGTTGTTTCATTTATTTCTAAATACAAAATTTTATTATTTTTAAGTTATAGTCAATCGATAATCGAAACTTCTTAAACATGATTTATTTTATTTTGACATAATCGTTAAATTAGGTAATCGATTAATTATTCCCATTCCTATTGGTAGTGGCGTAATAATTGACATTATTCGTTTGACATTAGTCGGCCATGTTTGTTTACCACTTTGGACAAGTAAAGAAAAATAGACTTAAGATCGTAAATTATTTGACCATTTATAGGACTTCTGCACTAACATCTTGATAATGGAACAAGTCGACGTTTTTAATAAACCAAATTATGATTATTCCATATAATATATTATGTACAAAACCATTTTGATCATTTGATCATGTAGGATTTACCAACATCTCCATTCATTGGTCGCCGATTGCCATAGATGATGTCGTTGGCTTATTTGGACTGCTATTAGGGTGTTTTAACGAAATCAAATAAGACATTAGCATCCACACATATGCTTTATTACTGAATATCGTAATGCAATTAACATTTTTGTGAATTTCACTACAATCACTTTCCAAACCTCTTAATGTAACTTAGTCTAAATTAACTGATAAGTATCGGACGCTTTTATGAATACATATTGTAAATATTTATTATATATACGCGGATTTCTAATATTATCATAAACAGCGCTTAACTCAATTGGTTTTGGAATTAATATAACATTACAAGCAATATTTATAATATCAGCACTGTTAGGTCATGATAATAACCATAATATATATGAACAAATATATGCAATTACAACATTGACGTCTACAAGTTAAAGTTTGGTATGCAATTACACAAATAAACGACTTCACCTCTGTATTGAAATGAATTGTTCTGTTGGTCTTTAACAAAACAGACTTGTACAAGCCAATGAACGCAATGATAATAAAACGCAATAATCACTAATACACAACAGTTATCAAATTATTAGTAATTAATCATCTTATAATATTATGAAAGATAAAATAATATAAGTAATAAACTGTATACTATTAAGATATTGGTTGACCAAAAAAATGTTCAAAAATAATGAAAGGCATGAACAACTAAGATTTATTTAAAACAAATAATATTTTTCCTTCAATATATTTTCATTTGCAAAGCGATTTTAATTTTACAAACAAATTCTAAAGGTTTATTATTTTTGATTTAAAAATGTTTGAAAACTAATTATTTTATTTTGTGTTTTTTTTTACTAAAAATAATAAATTATAATGTTTTAATATCACATAAAACGACCAAGCATTAGTGCGTCTACCATTTTGACATATCTAAAGTGCATTTTTAATTACGTCATATTTTTACGTAACATTGTAATACACCAACATTAAAACATTGAATAATGAAACAGTACATTTGTCATATTTATAAGCATTGACCATGTTAAAAATAACAAATGAAATAATGTAAAAAGTATTCTACACATACATAATCCACAAAATGTAAGCCACATTTGGCAAGAAATAATCAGTTATTAGTACAATTACATAGGTACAAGTTATCTACTTACATAATTTAAATTTACTTAGTGCATATTAGGTATACATTAAAATTAATGATTTACTTAAATAATTTCGTTCATGTACCAATATATTATAATGCATGTACTGTTAAAATCTTAGAAGTATGATTTGTGTGTATATAACTAGCAGGCAAATTTTCATTGTACTTGTAGATAGCCCTATGGCAATGTTATTTTAATTACTGTCAAATAGCCTAAATAGTTGTAAATAGCCTAAATGTTAAATTGTCTGTAATATATATCTTGATATAAATATGGTTTTATTGATACTGTATATAACTCAGTGATGGAACCAATTTCAATAGTGATTTAATAGAAGCTTTTTATAAATTTCAAATAATATTATCTATGTCCCTAGTTCCCTACTAATTATACATACACTATAATATACCAAGTGTTAATAACACAGCTACATATTAACTTGAGCATAAAATCTAAACCCGAACATTTGACTATTAGTCAATTATGAATAAAATTCTGTACAGTCATAAGCCCCTGAAAAAATTTATATTTTAACCGAAATATATACACATTTATTACTTTGATTTTAATGTATTGTTTCTTTGAAAAGTTGTAAAGGGTTTTATATGTGCCAGAGTTAAGTTTCATTTAACCTTTACATTTAATATTGCACAAAACAAGTATAAAATACAAGTCTTATGTCAGAACACTATTAATTAAACATGTTAATTAAAACATAATGGCAACCTATCCCTGTTTTAAGCAGATAATGGTGTTACTATGTAAGAATCTACTTTCACTAATAAACCCAATGTTTGGTTCATTAACTGCAATTATGTTTTATGTTTAAGAATTTCATCATTTATAATTATGGTGGTGTAGTGCGACCGTGAAATTGTATTTTAAAATCTTTGTATAGAATTTACTATTTTTATTCTTTATGGTATTACAGATAACATAATCACCGTTTTTTAAGCTTCTGTTTCAGTTACTGTTAAGTGTCAATTACCATTACTGTTTGTTAGTATTAATTATATCAAAATCATCTAATTTCCCACTGTAAGCTGACATAGGCTGGTTTACTTCTTTAATTACAAATTAAAGTAAAATAAGTAAATAATGAAGTGTATTTCGCTAAAATATATCCGTGAAATAATCTATACGTATTATTAAATTAAAATCTTGCAGAGAAAGAAATTGTCTATAAGATAAATATTTCAAGTAAAAATAAAAATATGTAATACAAATCACCTATCTCAAAAATCTTAATATAGGACAATATAATATAATAATTAATTTATACATTGTTTAAATCAATCTATACAGTTCATGCAAGCGGTACGGACACTTATTTGAAATTAGGTTTTAATTTTACACTCTATTGCTATAATAATGGACACAATAAATGAAAATTTTAACGAATGAAATTGTTCAATATCAATGTTTCTCATAAGAAATATATTTAATTGTAACAAGATGCAATTATCATTACAATGTACTATGATAGATCAGTTCCACATATTTATTATATTTAAACATTTATCTAGTTACAATAAATTAAAAATAATCAAAAATTTTGATGTTATAATCTTAATATGAATAACGCATTAGATTAACGAGCAACTTACTTAGTTAGCCAATTTAGTTTTAATTTAAACTAATACGAGTACACATAATTATATTTTTTTGGAAATAGGCTCAATATTTCTATTTAAATTTTAATTTTACAGTAATTTTCATACTTGATTTTAATTTTATATAATGTTAAATTCGAAGCTTTTGATAAGTCAATATTACTAATTCCTACTTTAAATGAGACAAATAATTATTAAATTTAAAGTACTAGGTAATAATAACATTGAATTAAATTTTGTCGACGAATGTGTCGTTTGACCTTGACAAAACCTTTTACTTAATCACAAGTCCCAGATACATTTCTGAATAAATAAAAGGATCGCAAAAACCGAAGCGTTACTAAGCCATTATTGACTAGGCAGAGAGCAGTAATTGATTTTGACTATATATATATATTTATATAAACACCAATGGATTGAATAACATATTCTTTGTATATAGGGCAAAAATATAAATGTCACATTATAAACTTAGGTTTTTGCGATTATCATTTTTAGTCGTCCCTAGTTGGGCGCCAAATACAAAAATCATTACAAATCGAACTAAACAAACAAAAAGACACGCAAACATAAGATTCTCAGCGCTTTCAACCTAACAAACAAACATTTACAAATACAATGGTGTTATGGTCCATAATTGCATCAGTCCCAGCTTGGGCGCCAACTACGTACTACAATCAGAAACATCAATGTGTGCGTTAAACATTAATTACCTGGGACCATATTTAGAAAATATATACTCTCTGATATTAGAATCGAGCCAAATTACATTAGGACATGTAGGGTAACGTTATATTTCTATTTTGGGCATATAAATATCATAATAGCACTTACGAACATCTGAAACGAGTCACTCTTTACGTTAACTTTTAAAAGCCTGAAATACGCAAATAACGTTATTCTAAAGGTCATAAATGAAGGTCAGACAGAATACAAATACAGGGTGTTTTGATTCTAATGTCGGGGAGTATATATCTGTATATGATAAGGATGTCAGTGTGTATACTTGTGGTAGCGGTCCTATGGTCCGTACGCGCTTGCAAAGCGGGATGGTGCGTCTCACTCGCTCTCACGACTCACCGTTACCGCTGTCGTCGGCGTCCCCATCGCCACCTTCTAACTCCTCGTCCGAGGAATCAAGGTCGTCGTAATCGTCATCGTAGAAGTCTGTCATATCCAGCTGTGGAAGAAGTCCAGTTATAAGGAAATTCCATGGTAATCTGTGATTTCACCGTTATGGCAGATATACACGTTAAGTTATGAAGCTTAAAGGCATAGCTGAATTCAGTTCCATAGAAAACTATAAACTTTTGGGGCACATATGTTAACTTTTGCAAGTAAGATTTTACATATAAGGGCATAACAGAGCTGCATAACCTAGCGTATATGTCTGACAATATATAGTACTATGAAATGAAATAAACTGAGCTACGCCTGCACATGCACAATGCATTATGAATGAGTGCTACTTTAATACAAAAATACCTTCTTAAATTTCAGAAACACAGGCGTCATTTGTTTACGTAAATATATAATGTACCTGCGGCTCTTGCGTCGTCGATTTGACTTGAGTTTTTATGCAATAGTCTTCTAAAGTGAGGGGCACAACTATGCCTTCCTTTTCAGCTTCTATACGCGCTACTTGCGCTTGTTTCCTGAAAATAAACGATTCAAAGGGTTAAGAGAAACCCTGAAAGTACGTACGCATAATAAAGTTATACTTTAATAGAATATTCCATGCGCCTTCTAAAGTTTGTGAACGATGTTGTGACGCTTGTTAATCTATAAATGCAAACTCTTAGATATATCGGAGTTTATAGAGTCCTAGTTATATAAAACAGTACTTAAAAATGTCAGCCTTTGTTGCCACGCGAAGGCTTTCCTTTACGGACAAACGGCTACCATCTAACGATAAAAATCGACTTCAATGCTAACTGAAGCATGGTAATGCTCAAGGAAATTCGAAGTTAGAGGTCATCTTACTACCGATTACGCCCGAAGCAAAGCCGATCGATCATTTATGATTGACATAAGCCACTGCGCTTTTGGGCATTTCAAGATTATATCGTAAAGGAATGTTTGACATTTCATGACTTTGTATAACCCAGGTGGTGGCCCAGCCTACATTTATATCCCCGTTGAATCCTATTAAGGGTAATATGTGAGAGTAAAGTTATACCTAATGATATTCTCGTACTCCTTGTCCTTGCCCTTAGAATCACGCCAGCGACGATACATGACGCTGGCGTCAACGTTCGCTGGGCTGAAGGTGTTGGGCTCATTGAGCAAGGAGATGACGGAGAGGAGGACAGTCCGCACGGACTGCGTGGGGTTCCAGCGCTCGCACGGCAGCTCTCCCGACTGCGGGTCGTCTACTGGCGGATGCAGAATTGATATGCAGAGATCGCCATTCTGAAATTGAAACAAATTTTGTTTATTATACATGATAATCTATTTCGCTTTTATTCAGAAAGTTCTTTCGCAGTTACATTCAAAATAATCACCATTTTTGACGAACACTTTGTTATCAAAGACTTCCAAGTGATTAGAGAGCATATTTCTGGATCTGGTGATCCAAAAGACTGTATTAGACTGAATTTTCATACTGCAAATGCAAATACTGCAGCATTTCTACACTTTCATGTGTTTAATTCGCTGTATTGAATGTTGGGAAATAAAAATAGACCAACGCGGCGACCGAACGCGAACCCATTTGGTTTATTAGTTTTCAATGGCTTTTACTTGTAACACACTAAAAGTGCAACCACTCTTGTCGAATTTTGTATTCATTTTGCCCAACTAACACTAGACATTAATGTCATTGCCCAAATGATAGTTAAGAAGAACATACAGTTCATTAAGAGATAATACCTCAGTATTGATTGATAGTGAAGTTAAGGAAGCAATGTTTGCTTGAGTGATTTCTCGATATAAATTGAATATCGCACTTCGCGACTCGAGCGTAGCGATACAGATTTCGTTTCCGGTGGGCTTGCGAGCGGTGCGTGCGTAACTCTTGTTACGTAAATTTTGCAGTTGCCTGGTAGTCTTTGTTCTAAGGTTTTTGCCCATTGTTCCATGATTCTTTATAACGTTCGTGTTCAACTCGACGTTGGCACTTGCGTGAACAAAGCATCATACCTTGTTGCTAACAGACACCTGTTTTTGCTTTAAAAATTGTAATACTGTTCTTTATATAATATCCCGAAAGATTTGAAGTCACAGAACATTGCAAGACCGACCGAACTATCCTATTAAAATAGAAAAATCAGTTTCAATGCGCTGTCACAAAATCCCTTACCAACGCGAAACTAAACCTTATTTATTTGTAGCCAATGTACTTTACTCTGCCAGAAAGAATCATATTTTGTGGCTACATCATTTTACGAAATTACTTTTTCTTTAAGCAGTTCTTAAAGAAACCAAAAATTTTCATATTACATAACGGTTCAGTCCAACTAAGCCGTAATAAGCTGTAATAATTGAATCCCTTAAGTCTATTAGTCCGCCTACTAGTCAAACCGCTATTGATGTAAAAAAATATTCTTTTACATAACAGAAACTCTACCTAAACGGTTTTATATCTCTCTAATAACTTTATAATCTATTAAATTAAAATATTATTAAGGTAATATCAATATGTACTGGATCATTATTAAACATTTCTGTGATAGCTCATCTCATATTGTTGTTTTTATATTACGATGCAGATTTGTCAGACGTTATGTTTGATCGTAATACACACAGTGGAACGCAGGTGAGAATTGTCAAGTTAAGAGTGAGTTTCCCAAACAGAATATACGGACGTCAGCCGTTGAATAAATAACCTTCTTCTAGACTTTTAAAAACTTAGGTAATTTATTTTGCAATATAGTTGCCAACTTTCGTTGTGCACGTAGAAAGAGAACCAGCTTACTTCTATTTCGTACTCGTTGCGTTTAAATGTGGCAACACTGAGAAAATTCTCGACTTATTTTCGTTCGAATAACATATTTTACTTTCAAATGTTATATAATGTATTAAAATTCGATCGTTCGTATTTTCCGAATTCGCAAATAATTATTTATTCATGCAAACCGGCGAGAATACTTCAAATAATATGTTTTATTTATATACGAAAACATACAAGTACGTTATAAATAGGTCGCCACATTACTATCGAGAATCGGAAGGGAAATGTAATAAAATAAACTGCTAGACGCAGCCGCAGGCAAAATCGTGGGCGTAAAATGTCTGTGAAATGATCGTGAAACTATTAAATCATTATATCTCTATGTCTATATAATAATATTGACAGGGAACGTTAACAAAATGTTTGATGGGTTTGAATACCTAAAAGTCACGGTGGTAATTTAATTTATGTAAATTCTATTACTACTTTTTATACATGTTTAGGAAATAGATTAATATTCTACCTTTTTACTTTTATAAATTGAAGTTCTGGCTGTCGTAGCTGGTTGTCGTAGCTGGTTGTCGTAGCTGGTTGTAGTAGTTGGTTGTCGAACCAATACACCCTATACTGCTGGACCTAAATGGCAGCCGATCTATGCTCTTAATTTTAATATTAATTTACCTATAAAAGAGTTCAAGGGAAAAGCCGAAATTTAGCGTAATAACAATGTTAATTACGGTTCCTTAATTTAATTTAATTATCATATTATGTAGGTCACATAGGACATTTTAATGCTCGCTGACTCACCAACTTATCAGATATTTATCGCGAAAGTGCGAAGATGACTAACGTACCGGAAATTTGGTATAACTAACCAAGATCTATAATTTGAACGCGTAACATGAAGTTATTATTATTTTTTAAACCAGCTTTTACTACTTGAAAATAAGAAAAAGAACTACAAAAATTAAAAAGTGCAAAATTTCAAGTCCCTACTGTGTAACCGTTGAGGAGTTCAATTGTCTGGAGCCAATCCTCGTAGCAGTATCACATCATGCTTATTATAAACATGCATTGTCATCAGGACTGAGCCAGTGTGTAAAATTTTAGCTCAATCGGACACCGGGAAGTGGGTGAAATTTAGCTTGCAAGATTTTATTACAAACACCGGGACAGGTGAAACTAAATAAAAGCTTGTAAAAAATATACTTTTATTAATAAACGACCACGAAGTTAACTTAGATAAACATTATTTGTGTGGTCACACGTGGACAAATCGTGTTGTGCTACTCGGGTTCAAAGCAGAATGTAAAAATCATGACAAAAACAGGCGAAAAACAATTCCACAATTTGACTTTAAGATGTCTGTGTCAAGTTTGTCACTGACTGATCAGGTTGGCAAACATTTGAATAATATAAACGTCTGGATAATATTGGAGTCGGGACTGAATAATGATTTGTTTACCGTTATCCTATTATGATTATAGTTCATGACTTTGATAGGTTTTACAGTTTAAACCAGTTAACAAATAACTAAAACTATGCACTTATAGATTCATACAGCCCACCTTATAGATACAGAGGGATAGAGGGAAACAGCACACACAAAAATTGCCTCTAAGCCAAGAGCTACCTCTCATCATTATAAAAACAACCACGACCTCTCTGATAAGTATGCACAACTAACAAAAATGATTCCTTACTTTATAACAGCAACCATCTATGGCAATTGACAGCCAAAAACACAAGTTTTCAGTATATATAGTTTGTCATAAGAATCATAAGATTAACTTAATTCGCACGACAACGATCCATGCCAAGCTATGCTTCCGTAAACATCCTACAACCATATAAGGAACCGTATCATGCAGTAATTTACCCGAGTTCAGCTAAACGAACTTGTCTACATTAAAGACATTAACGACAAAACCTTCGTCATCTATTAATCTGTCTACCTATGGGAATAGCGGAAGCATACGGCAAGTCGCTTGCCTCCGCAGGATTGTCCTGTCCATAAATAAGATTCAGATGGAAATTTGATTACTATAAAAATTTTACTTCTGTTTCAGATTTTAATTATGACTTTAAATTACTTACTGAGTGGGGTGATTATTTGTATGTTAAGCGCCCCATACACGGTGAGATTTATCTGTACGATCCATCGCGTCAAACCGATCGTAACGACGAATCGATGGTGTATGTCAAGATCGTTAACGATTTACTTCATCGAAGATCGTATCGGAAATCGCAACAAAAACCCATGCAATCATGAATATCGTAACGATGAATCGACAGTGTATGGCTCTTGACGATCAACGATTCGATTTTGTCTCACTCTGGCGTCAGTCGCCGTACGCATCGCACGCCTAGGTTTTATTTTATTGTCACCAGATAGCGCATGACGTACTCGTAATCGTAATATAATATAGTAAGTAATATCTTCAAACACAACACAATTATTCCTACCGGTTGAGGAGTTACACATTTAGTCTTCGAGCCACATTATCAGACCCTTAAATAGTCAATGATGAACTGGCTTTGCAATTTCATTAGAACCTACACTAAATATCTTCAAACACAACTCAATTATTCCTATCAGTTGAGGAGTTACACATTTTGTTTTCAGAACCCACTCTGATCCTCATCCTATTTAAAAGGGAGCAACTTGTAGCAATTGTCCACACACGAAATTAAAGGCATGGGTTGAGGAGTTCCCCTCTTTTGCTCTAGAACCCATAGATGATCCTAATCTTATAATTAATAATTAATAACAATTAATAATTTACTTTTAAATTCAAAGAAAACTAAATGTGTAGAGTTTGAAAAAGAAAAAAAGAAAAAGAAAAAAAAAGAAAAAGAAAAAGAAAAAAAAAAGAAAAAAAAATTTAATTTTAATTTTTTTTTTATTTTTTTTTTTATTTTTTTATTTTTTTATTTTATTTAATTACTTGAACACGTCTTCATACTTCAGCTTCAAACATTAAATGATCGATCGTTACGACCAAACGTTTCGTGTATGAAGGGACATTTTTGATGCGATCCATCGTCACGATTTCCATCAGATCGATCGTACAGACGAATCGTTCCGTATATGTGACCCTTTAGTCTATGGTACTAACGACACAGAGATCATAGAGCATCCCCTAGTGTTTGTTGTATAGGTAATGAGTATGTAGCGTGTAGAAAGAAACTAAAACATTAATTTCAGCGATTTTCAAGGCACTGCAGATATACAATAGGTGAAAAAAAAGACCATACATAATTATATCAACGACAAATGTAGGACGAAGAAAAAATAATAGTTTAAGCTAAATACCTTAAGACTTTCGCATTAAGAATTCTTGATATTATTGCGGGTGGCAACGGTAATATACACACAAATAAGACATCACAAAACGCCCACAACCCGAGAACAAACATTGATCTGTCTGTGCACTTATTATTAAATTAGAAACGACATTGCGTCGCGTTGGGATACATTATTGGTCATTATAGGTACATTTAACTACTGTCTACTAATGAAGATTACATTAATAAGGTTTTCAATACAATTTCGTGTCTTGTTCAAGATTTATTGTATACTGTGGCGCCCAATTATGGATAAACTACGTTCAAGATTTACTGGCAGTATTAGTATGCTAAAATAAGTGTAATCTGTTTTGGGTGTAACATAACGTGAACTCAGCTACATATTTGCAAAAATCTAAAGAATTTTTTTTTTCTGGACAATTTTTTGAAAAAGATTAGCAGATCTGGGAGTTAAATCTTAGCGTATGAAAATCTAGTTGTATATTGCATTGTAATATTGAGCAGAATTAAATTATCTCAATGATCAATACCCGCCCATACTGCAAAAAAAGTAAACTAAAAATGATACTTTGTAGTAGGTGAGCAACATTTACCAATAGTAACAAATATAGCGTGTATAAGGGTTATTTAAATGAATAATTTCAGCCTATTAATTCGGTAAAAACTGACAGAATTACTGAATTCAAGTTTGACCGCGCTTGTTACGTACTTCTTTACCTTTGAAATATTTCAAGCGACCGGGCCAACTGTTAGTAGATGTACATAAAAAATGATGCCATAGTGCGAAACAAAGACAGTGAAAGTAACTATACTGCTTTGGCTAACGGTTCTATGTCCCGTACGCTTGAATGTTGATTTGCAATATGTCGAGCTGTAGGATTCGACTTCGAATAGATCGTTTATATTTAAATACGGAATCAATTCAAATTTTAAAAGTATTCGATTTTTAAACACACACACAAGTGACCCCCAGTACTTTCTACCCCACTCTCTACAACTGTCAGAAACATTCTATACGTCTACGATAGACTCATGGACTTCAGAATTTAAATTCCGAATCAAGATTCCTAATCAGGGGTTCCGGAAGTATGCGGCCAGCTTAAAACGAATATGAAAAATAAACGCATTGATAAATTTATGGGTTATCAACAGCCAACACAATACGTCATAACATAGTGACGAACAAACGGACGAACGAGTGTGACGAAACCATAGAACACTGTTACGAACACTATCCTACTCGTACCTATATGGATAGCATGATTTAATCATTTAATTATAATAATACTAAATAAAATAGTGAAGACAGCTCATATAAATATTATGTATTGAATACAGTTAATATGAATCGTGGGGAAATACAGTTAATTATCAAAATAAACAATGAGGTTAATTGACGGGTACCAGTTCTTGTAGTTTTAAACTAGATTGTAGGGGATTAACACTACCATATTATAACCAATTTAAATCTAAACTTCTAGTAAACACCTACCTAACCTAATGATACTTATCGTATATGTTATGTAAATAGGTATCAATCGGGAAATACATTGAAGCAATTGTCTTCCATGACATCTATTCCGTCGTTAGT
>LGAG01000719.1:75732-100715 GCA_001278395.1 Lerema accius
TGTAATCACAATATATGCAATAATTGGAAGTTAAGCCACCTAAAGATAACTATTATTGTTTTTAAACTTTCATGTTTATGATTGAATGAATCACAGGCAAAAAATATCAATTACGCTGCTAACTGTACAATTAATATAAGTAGGTACCTATTCATAGTTGTATTAACGGTTTTTAATCTGTGAATGAATGTAAGTTTATTTGCAAGTCTGCCTATCAGACGGTGGGCGCGTGATTCAAAGCCTCTCGCCCACTATGCCTGTATAAGGCAACAAACCGAGCCTTGTGCAACCCACGTCTGAACTCGGTACCTACATTATCTGCGTGTCCGCACATAAAAATAAAATCAGGTTCTACAATTTCAGCTATAGTTATCACAAGATTTATAACTCGCAAACTATCTGAGCTAATAAACCGTGCTAGTGATAAAAAAATGTATAAAAGAATATAGAGTGTTTCTGAAGGAAAAACCAAATTAAGGTCCAATAAATCCATTTCAACTAGTATTTCTTTTATTGTAAAGCATACAAAAGAAATGAACATACATACATACTCTCGAAAAACATTACACTCCTTCTAGCAAGGTAGCAGTAGATGTCAGGATTTTTTGTAAAAAATTAGGTCAGTTTGCTCGAAGACTGCAGACTCACAGGTACCTACTTGCTGTCACTATAAGACTGGGTTACATTGGGCGCACTGCAACACCAAAATATTATGCAAATCTTTGAGTTGAGTGGGTATGGGTATTCGCTGTTAAATATACGATTGCCTAAGTATCTATAAGTTCTACGACCATTATATTCATATATTTTTCTATGCTTTGCAGCATTTCTAAATGTAGATACGTCCCTCCAAGATAGAATCCTTTCTTCTTTAAATGGTGCATTTCAATATATAGACCGATAAGTCTGTTTTAAGAGAATTGTCTCTACCCTCTGAATTTAATTGATAATCATTCGTAATTATTTTTTAAATTAGGTCCCTAATTTACGAGTATGTTGGTACCTACCTACTTGCTATGAATATTCTTAAGATATTGGTTTGACATACTTGGATAATATACTTACATAAGAAGTTAGAGCCTTAGAGCATAAAGAAATAGTTATTTTAAGAAATAATATTTACATTGTTAAAAGCTACAGATATATGAATCAATAGTGTTGATGTCATTCTTAAACCTTGGGAGTTACCGAGAATGTAGAGCTCAGTGCAAATTAATAAGCATTTGCCTAGAAAAGTCTTACGTTATTAACATGAATTAAGTAACATTCGATGTGCCATTTTTGGTATGAGTCCAACAGTGAGATGTAAGCGCTTACGTGTCGTGATCGTGAAGGTCTGTGGGCGATGCGATATGCGGCGTCAAGGTGTGGGGGGCTCGGCGCCGGCGCACGCGCAGCCTCACAACCCGCGAGCCAGTCGCGAGCAGCGCGCGCACGCGACGTACGACACGAACGACTCTCGCGATTAGTTTACTCTAAAGTTACATGGCAAAAGTTTTTATTATTATGTGATACGATATAAATAAGTTACGAGTTTAAGAATATTTAATCATACGTATTTAAGTCACGTTAAATAGTTCGTATAGTTTTATTTTAAAAGAAAAATTGTGGGACCAAAATGACAATAAAAAATAAAAAGACTAAACAATCAAACACGTCCGAAGTTACTTCGACGAGTAGTGCAACCAGTAGTGTGCAGAAAACCAGCAAATCTACGTCAGTGCAGAAGAGTAGTAATACTTTGCAGAAAGTCAGCTCGTCTGGTAAGAAAGTTCGCTATATTGAAGTGAAGGTCGAGGAAGATGATCCTCTGATGATAACTGACGTAACTGATCATGCATCCATAGCTGGCTCTACTATATCAGAGCATTACAACAGCCATCCGCATTACATTATTACGGAGGCACCATCAATGACAGATTTATCGCAAATAAGATCTCAAGAACATCTCGTTACTGATATGTCTCAGTCGAATACGGGAGAATTCATATCTAGTTCTATGACTCAAGAGACTTCTGCGTCCCACCAGCAGAGCTCCAAGAGCGAAAGATTTGAATCTTCTTCGACTTCAATTCAGCATTCTGGATCTAGTCACAGTCAGTCATTTGATAGAACCACAGAATCGTCTGCGAACAATCAAACTTTAAACACTGCTTTTATTGATAACTCTACGAATACCAGTAGAAATGTCAGCAATGACTTCTTAACTAAATCTCATGGTGCTAATGCTACCGATTCTTTCATTCAGTCTGAAAGGCAGAATTTAATCAACCAACAATCGTCGCAACAAAGTACAACTTCTCAACAAAATGTTGTTAAAAACGTATCTAGCGCATCTGATACTCAAAACACTAATACACGCGAGAGAGAAACCCAAAAAAATAGTATTGTAGCACCAGATCGACCCAGAACTTTTAAATCAAATGCTTCAAACTTCTATGCTTGGGAAGATACTTCTGACAAAAATGTTAAATCAAAAGAGTATACTAGCACATCAAAAACAAGTGAAACCAAGAATACCAGTGTAACAAAATCTTCATCATCATCGTATGTTGTTGAAATAGTAGACGGAAAAGAACGCATAATTGATAGTTCAAAACGTGAATGGGGCGATGCAAAAGAACATGCATCAAAAGAGGCTTATGCTAGTGTCAGTGGAACAGATATCAAACCTCAGTCTGTTCATAGCATTGAAAATTATGATATGAAATCCAAATATGACACTGGCAAAGGTGGTGGAAAACCGATTAGTGAAATGATGATTAAAGAAGATGCTACACTTATTAAGGATGGAAAGCAAATCAAAGCCCATGAAAAAATTATATCTGAGAAAGATAATTCAAAAATACAACAATTTAGTTCTACGCAAGGTCAGCTGACATCACAAGATCGCTATGAATCAAATATAACATCTGAAGATTCTGTTAATACAGCTCATGAAAGAATTATATCTGAGAAAGATAATTCAAAAATACAACAATTTAGTTCTACACAAGGACAGCTGACATCACAAGATCGCTATGAATCAAACATAACATCTGAAGATTCTGTTAAGACTAGTAAAAATGTGCAACAGAATTTTAAAGACACTAGTGTAACTCAAACTGATAAAGTCACAAACCAGCAGTCTAACGTATCCCGACAGAATATGCAATCGACAGATTCTTCCAATTTCTATGGTTATGATACGACTATACAAAACCAATTAAAAAAAGTTGGTGATATTTTACAAGTTGGCGATATAGAAAATCTAAACTATTCAACGAAAATTTTAAAGAGTAATACGAGCAGCGCCCAGCAGGCATCGACGTCATCTTACGTATTTGAAGTAGTCGATGGGCAGCAAAGAATCGTGGATAGTTCTCACAGAGAATGGGGAGATAATAAGGAGCATGCTACATACGAAAAAAGTCACAACATCAGTGGAACTGGCATTGAGCCACAACATGAATATAGCCGGCACGTATTGGATAAAGAATCTCACTATGACACAGGGAAAGACGGAATACCTAAAAGTGCAACTCAAGTATCAGAAGAATCTGTTTTATATAAAAATGGAAAAGAAATTGCTTCTACTAGTAACAAATATGCTGGTGATTTTACCAAGAAACGAGCAATTACTGATCATGTAGATAAAGAAGATGTCCACAACAAACGTATAATTGATAGCATTGACGAAACTATTCAGTCAGATATCCGCAAATCAACGCATGATAATCAAACTCGAGATATTAATGATGTGACAAAAACTACTGACTTTATAAGCAATGAAAAACAAACTTTATCAAAAGAATCTTCTTCTACTACAAGTTCCCAAACAACCTCCCAAACTAAAGATACTTTGACAACTTATGAGAGGAGTACTGGAACATGGAATGGAAAGTTTGTTTACGAAAAGGATGATGATAGACCAAAACGTCCTAAACAAATGTCGCCTTTTGGCAGGCCTGAACAACCAAGGCATCATCTGAAACGACAAGACACTGAAGAAAATATAATCTTATCATCAAGAGACATAAAAGATTTTACATCTATTAGTGACCTACGTAAAATAATTCAGTCATCACAATCCAATAAAGATGTTACTGTCAGTAATAAAAACATTGTCATAAGACGAAATATTGACGATAGAATTTTGAAAGAAATCATTGATACAGTTAAAAAGTACCCGTTCAAAAGAATCGAGAAAGTTACATATGGTACCAAAATAAACGAAGACGTAAAAGATTTATATGAAGGAGTAGACACTGAAGAAACAACTATTATAAACACAAGTAGCGCCGATACGATAAAGAAGGCGTTTGAAGTCGAGAAAACTAAGAGTCAAATTGAAGTCACCCGTTACATTACTGAAAATGGAATAACAAGAAAAGAAACCACTTACGAAGATGCCAAGGAAGATGAGAAAATAAGGACGGACGTTTTTGTCGACAATAGCTCGTTAGACATCAGAAATTTGGTAAGTGTATTTGAAAATAAGCTTCTAATTGTTAATTTGCATACGGGAAAGTTTATATTATGTTTCTCCTTGTAGAAGGATGTCCACACAACGAAAGATATACGCGAATACGACGTGTTTGACCATGCGATCACCGACACCACGAGAAAGGACACTGTCGTCAGCACCGTCTACGATGAAACGATCATCGATGACAGAAAGACCGTGCGAGACGACAGGACGACCATCGAAGAGACTGTCTACATAGACGAGACCAGGCCAAGACAAGGTGGCCCCAAGAAACCAGAAAAAATTGTCAAGGAACAATGCATCTGTGAAATTTGTACTTGTGGGTAAGTTGAAATTATTTATTTTACTAGAGATAGTATCTTTATTTGGATAATTTTCTTAAAGGAGGAGATAGTTAATCTCGACCTTTCGCTATAAATTATATTTTAGAGATCAATTAAAAATGTTTGTTTTTAATTATCTTGAAGTGACCTTTTTACCTTGAGATTACACTAGCAAACAGATACAGGTATTCTATTATAATAATTTTCAGATACCCTTTTGTCAGTCAAATTGATTAAGTATATTGATTAAGAAATACATTACTTTTTGCAAAAATAAACCTTAACAACATACTTACGTAACGCTACAAAACCTTGCATTTAGAAATGTTTTTGCGTCATACATTCCATAAAACGAAAATTGCTGTACTAGTACTTTTCTCGTTAGTTTGCATGTAGCTGTTCGTGATTTTTGTAGCGATTGGAACCTCCATCGCGCGGCCATGAGTTAATAGAGTTCATTGTGAAACAAATGACCGCGGGTCATTTAGACCGGTATCAATTGATGAACATAAATAGTAATTTTCCACATACATGGATACAAACACAGTACTTAGTCATCACTAAAATCAGTAATTTTCATTCGTTGCATCAGTAAGTTCACAAAGTGTGGGGTCCATAGAAAATATAATCGGATTATAGCTACACATGCGGTAGATCGAATTATCGATACTCGATACCCAAAGCATGATTATGCTAATGAAGAACTTAAAATATTTCTTGAATATCATGTTATAAGCACCAGTAAGATACAATATTGATTAAAAAATAATATGGTACCTATACTTTCGACTGAAATGATTGTCACCTTGCGTTGATACCACAACTTATTTATACTTACATGAAGTTATTTTATACAAGTAATATAAGCAAAACTTGTATTTATTCATTCTAAATCAACCATAACAACTACAGTGTTTAGTACATTCACCTCTTCATATCTGGAAAAACGAAATTACTTAATTATCAATAGCTCTGTTGTTTTAGTGAAGAACAATCATTTTTGCGAAAAAAACCTGCACTTGAATTTTTCAACAAGGTGTAGCGAGTTTTATGCAAGTGTTTTAAACTTAGGTTTAATCACTCTTTGAGGTTATCGAAGTACAGAAGTAGAAAATATTTTGCTTTATGTCTCATTACCTATTTAAAAGACTCCTAAACGGTTGAACCAATTTCGGAAAAAAATGAGGTATTTTAAAGGGACTGAGTATAGTTTTGAGCCATTATTAGACGTATTAAAAGGCCGCCTTAGCAAAAAAAAAATCCTATAAATGATAAGCGTTTATTTTTAAGATACATGAAAATTATAGATCAGAGTACCTGATGTGGAAAACTATGGGATCCACCAGAGTAAGATACAAATGTAGCAAAACAGCGTCAGTCCGGTCTTCTAGTAGTAATTAGGTAAAGCAGACTTTCACAAAGTGGGCGGTATAACCTCTTTCTAGGCGCTAACGGGCAGTAAAGTCTTAAGAAAGGTTCAATTCAATCACATCCTTTGATTATCCTACGACCGACAATTTACCTACCTCACATAACGTACTCGAAGAAAGTAATTTAAGTTGATAACTACAAGATTTATAGTAAAAAGTAATTTTGATATTATTATCGAAAGCAAACTGGTGTTTCCTTATTAATCAAAACTTACTCGTACCTACTTTAAGCTTTAAAATATTATAGAAAAATTATCTTCTCTTTTAAAATCGATGATTATAATGAGGGGATTTAAATTTTAAACCCTCGAATCTCCCCCTGACTATAGCCAGTACCGTCTTAAGCATATTTCGCGCCGGGGTGCAATTGATTAGCCGGCGCCCCTATTGTTGCAAAAAAAAACGCAAAATAATTTCAATTTTCCATTTATTAATTTCTCAAAACTCTGTAATTTATAGTAAAAAAATCGCAAATAATCTAAATGTAACTAATAAAAATCTAAGTTTCTAGTGCTCGGCGCCCCCTAGTACCCCGCGCCCGGGTGCGGCTGCACCCCTTGCACCCCCGGGTAAAGACGGCCCTGACTATAGCCCTATCATATCCTTACATGAAATAGTTTAATAACATTTACGTATTGTACCTACATTGTGACCTTCATTAAAATACATAAAGTTGGTTGATTTCATTTTGGTTATAAATAGGAGTGGGTCAATTCACAAATGTGCGAATGACATGACTGACGGCAATTTTAGGCAACTATCTGGTTCAAAGTTGACCTTTAACATTATTTTTAAACCGCCCATTCACTTGTTTTAATAGTGTGAGATCGTACCTGCTGGCCTAAAGAATCATACAGTGTACTTAGTTGTTTTTTTTGGACACGATGGATTATCTCACAGATTGTTAAGGATCGATGAGTCATTCACCAATGGTAAACTACTGCAGATAGTTACCTTATTTATTACCACCTACACATGCGTAGGTGGCGCCTCAGTCGAAACTGTTATTAGTGCTGCCCCCGATAAACTGAAAACTTCCTTTAGTTGGTATTATTTTATTTTATGTAACACCAATAATTATGGTGTTATTTATCATATTTTTTCTATTTAATTTGCGTTATACACGGGGATTTTTTATATTTTTCTACCTTTAAATTACCACATTGTTACTTCTTCACGTACAAATATGTTTAGGAAACAAAAATGTTTATTTAGGGTACACATTAACAAGTATTTGTGCACGTTAATTACATTTTTTGTATAATAAAAAACCCAAAAAAAAAAATATTTTCATTTTTAAAATAAGAATATACTACAAACTAAAAGAAATTCTATGTGCTAGGAATTTAAATACCGTGTAGAATCTACATACTTAGTGGCTTTTTAAAAATAATGATTTACTAATCCGTTGAGTCACCATTTTTAGAGAAAAAGAAAAACTAAGCGATGAATACAATAATTTACGTACCTACTCAATTTAACATAATTATGTATGAGATCAGAAACGTGCAAAAAGTATAATACATCAGAATCAGATAAGAGATTCCGCACCGCTTGAATTCCTTGCACACTTAATTTGTACTCACGTAATTATTGTCTGTGTATAATAAAATATATATTACTAATGATACATTTATAATATATAATGTATCTAGTTATCCGCGTTGAAAACAACTACCCAATTGGGTCGTTATATTTAATATCTGCATCTTTCTGTACGATTATTGACCTAAATTAAAATGGAAATTTTGTTTTTAACGCATAACACACTTAATTGTTGCACCTTTCTGCAAATTTTATCAATGTGATTGGATTGTGTAATACCGGCATTAGATAACACTGATAGCAACGTGTTATCTACGAACAAAGTTATGTAAATATTGCACATGTGGAGGAAAGAATTTGCGATAAAAAGATTTGAAGTTCACGCATGTCAAGAACGATTATTATTTATTATTAAACTTTGTACGATTTAATTCTTTTTGATCCCTTCTGGATTAGGCGGAAAACACGTTAATATCTACTTAAAAATATTAATTACTTATATCAATCTACTTGCTAGATACCTATAAATCTGTAAATTTATTTAGATTCATGGTACCATTTAGGTACTTGACTTTGGGCAAATTGTCTGTGACAACGCTATAAAAAAAAAGAAAAAAATTAAGCGTGTTAGTAGGTACCTACTATTCAAATTCGGAATAGAATTGATGATTATAAATTAAAACTTATTTGTTACCGCTTCCGAAACTTATGACATCTCGTTTTTAGGCCAGTCAATTAGTGATAGGCGATTTATGCATATGTCATACATTGTATACAGCTGCCTCGTAAGTTAACTTCAAGGAAGGCTTAGTGTTGCTACAACCAGTCTACCTACAGATTAGAAACGACAGGTTTGTTGCATTTTATTCTGTCGTAGGTGGATAACTAGCTCAGGTCGCGCCTACTCAACCGTTCTTAACACGAAATATAAATTAAACAAACGATTTATTCCTCTGTCTTGTGACTAAAAATGGCAAACGATAATTTCAATTGAATAAATAAGTAAAGACAATTTTCTTGATCAGTTAATTACACGAAAAGTAAGCACTATTTTTAATTCCTGAAATCGTGATGACACACACGATGAGACGTAACTTATTTATTCTTACGTCTCTTTTAAACAGTTTAAAAAAACCAGGGTTTGAAAGAGATGCATATAGTGGAGAAATAGAGTCGACTGTCATTTCAGTTACAATCTTTATGTGTTGGACTAATAGGTACCTACTTGGTGACGTGTTTGATGTGTTTACTCTCGTGAGGAATATAACAAAATATGTATTATACATACAAATGTACGTAATAAATATTTATTTATTGACTTACTCATACTACTACACGTGACTAATACGTAACAAATACATATAAGTACATACAATATTTGAGGGTATGATGTATTTTAATATTTACGAATACAATTTAGGTGTCATATCGTTTTGAATCCGATCTTTGAGAGTTAATTTGGGGTACAAAGAATTTGGTAGCGCAATAAAAAATTACAATAAGAAAGATATACTTAGCACAATATTTTGAGCATTTCATTGAATTGGCCATTGGTAGAAGCTTGAATGAAGTTACGTAACCAAGTCAGGTTTAAATAATGTTGCCTTTTAATTGGTTGCATAAAAGCATATCATAAGACCGCAGAAGCCAGTAATAATGACCAACTACAACCAATATCGGTTTCACAATCTCTGTACCGTTGATTTAAAATGTACCTCACTGGGAATATTATCTTATAACTTCGCTAATACGAGGAACAAAATCCCACAGAGTCATTATATTTTGCCACATAAAACTGGTTTTTCTGAAGCCTTCATTGGTATGCAACCTCTATATCTATATTACCCGTGTGGTAGTGAACAGGCACTAAAATTACGTCATCTCAAAGAAATTTCGAAAATATATACGAGTACTACGTAACTTGAAAGGATTTATTCTTTTGACTAACTGATTCGGGGCACGCTGTTGTATAACATAAAGGTTTACAGGTTTCTGGTTGTTTACTACCTACATAAGTCCCAAATACTAACTTATAAAAAGTAGAAAAAATATACCTTTTGGTTATTGACAAATCCAGTGTTAGTTCCTTTAAATGGTGGAAAATATGAACTCTACAAATTCTACAATCAATTTATTTATCAGTATAGATTATCAAAACCTATTTAAATTAATAATGAGTTTTCTTATACGAGTACATACAGTTCCATTTTCCATAGATTTATCAAATCTAATTATGGGTATTATACGTATTAATATAGATTTAAGGACGCATAAATTTCTTCAACATAGATCAGTCTGTTTGAACAGGTTTTCAATGTCTGTCTGGCGGAATGCGAACATAACCTTTCGGTAGCTGTTACTTTAGTAGTCGCTTAGGAGTTGTGTTTATTATTGTGTATAATATATTTAGGTACTTATATAGATGCTTCGTACGTGTTAAATTAAGTTTTTAATCTCTCTAGCAGTTTAGTAAGATATCAAATTGTAGTAAATTGCCTTTCGTACTGGTAAATTCATTTACAATTTAGGTAAAATCAACTAGGTATTCAAAATGTTTGGTTTATCTTATCATATGAACCGTGTGCATAATAAAAATTATGCCTACAATATAAGTGTAGCAATGACAATAACAAAAATTTATAGAATTGATTTTAAATAAAAAGTATGGGTTACATCCGTGACATAATATTGAATTATATACTTATTAAAATACTTAGAAAATCAAGTGCGTGTTGAACGAATAAGATCAACATATTCAGTAAATGTATGAAAGGGGCTTTATCGCCTAGCGTGCGTGACTACGGCGCCAGGCACTTCTATCTTGCGATCAATACCTGGCTACTGAAAAATATTTTAATCAGGTTTTTATACACGGCTGCGTTACGTAAAATGCATTAACATTGAATGAAAGAATTGCTTTTTATTCAAAGATGTTATTTAAATTCATCTCTATTAAATCTGTTAATTTCAAAAAGTCGTAGAACAAATGTTGTTGGGATTGATGTCGAGAAGCTGACTGCAAGAGGTGATGCGTTAATTACAAATAACCCTGTAGATAGATTATTTTTTTACCACTCATAATATTGATATATTTATTAAAATGTGATATTGTTTTTGGAGCGAGGGCTTTTAATTTCTATTTCAGCTGGTACACACATATTTAGGGCCGTTTGTTCCTAACTTCAAGATCTTAGTTTTTCTTTAGCAATTTCTGTGTGTCTCTATACCAAATCCTTCCTGTCTACGAAATAATAATTATTGTTGTGTATATGTATGTGCGCAAGAAACATCTTACTGATTAAACATTACCTAACTTCTGTATCAATCGGTTGTACATTCTAGCCATTCCTAGCTACAGTTTTTAATCTATGTAAATAGAATAGAGTAGATGAATAAGTAAATCCACATATTAAATACATAGATATCAATCGTTTCAGTGTTTTATGCAAAGATATTTGCCGTTCACGCTATCTATGTGCAATAAAACCCTCGTTATTGGTTCCTGTTATCGCCGTCTAGTTATTGCCAGTTTAGCAGGAAATTGGAAAAAACAAACTCGTTTCGCGACAAGGTTGAAGGGAAAGCAGCACGAACCTTTTTAATCTGTAGATATGCGAAAGAAAGCCCAACAAGGCGTCGTTCCTTTTATCGACCTACAATTAAAGTGCATGATACGTATGTGCTTATTCTCTCCTTTCTAATAGGAACCTACATTCCATTTGTTTTTTTGGATGGTAGGGAGCTTTGGGTCAACTATAGTTAAGTCAGTAAATAGTATATGTTGCCTGGCTCCTCCTATTCGATAAAACTCTTTTAGATACGTACTAGGTACCTACCCCGTTTAACCAAACCTTACTTGTGCAATATTATGTGGGTGGTTACTAGCCCATACCGCCCTCCTAGCTTTGCAAAATCGAGCGCATTTTATTACCTCTTATTCACCATGGTCACTATTTTGTATTTTAAACACGAAATATTTATATTACATCTACCTAATATGTTTAGCTAGTAGGTACGTAAGTGTCTGGGTTAATTAAGAATCGACTCGAAAAACAATGGTAACAAAAGAATTGTGTTCGTTAATGAGGCGATAAATAACTTTTTAGTGGCACCGTATATTTATTTTTAAAACAAACACAATTGAATATAAAATTGCATTTTTTAGGTATGAATCAAAATCCAAATATAAATAGTGATGTGAAAAAACCTCTGTACCTGTACTTAGACGGAACATTCAATCGCAACAATTTGCGAATTCCTTTGTATCGCGCATTGCTGAGATGTTACATCACACTTTAAAAGCTTTTGGAATTACTATCGTCGTTTGTTCTTTTTTTGAAATAAAACATTCAACTGTGTGATTAATGTCGCAACATTTCATAGAAAATAGTTCCTATTAGTATTCACAATGGTGACTATGTGGATGAACCATAATTATTATTTTTTTATCTATTTTCCATGTTGTCTACATTTGACATTATAAGTTCCCTACTATGGCGACTATAAATTGAAGGTCTAAACTTTGGATGATGTGGTAATATTAGGTACAATGATTGGTATAATGCTTTACCGTTTAAAACCCTATCACAGCAATTCGTATCGCATTTTTCTGCGTTACGAATTGCGTCGCGCCAAATCTTCTTGTTTTTAAATCTATTGCCTTATTTTTTATATTTATCTTTTAATCACCAATATTAAACCCTAATATTTTGACCAAGTATATCTATAACTTTAAATTAAAATTGTTTAATATAATGTTTCTATAATTGTTAGCTACTTATGTCAATTTTTTTATTAACGTGCCTAATCATGCAATTGTACATATAAATGATTTAAACTGAAACATTTCATCATCGCACAAATACATACAGTGATTCATCCGGATGCAACTAGTTTTCCAGTAATATTCTTAGGTATAAAAATAATAATATATTCTATCGTTAATAGGTATAAGCTATTAGCATCAAGCTGCGTATTTAATACGATGATCTAAGACTAAAACTTATTCGAGAAATCAACAGGGATATCAGAATTGAATATAGGAGCAACAAGGCCCCCTATTTTATGGAAAAATATAATTGACTAATATTCAAATACCGAAGCAATGTCTGAACAAATATTTTTTTTAGGCATAAAGCCTAGTGTGAGTCAGTATTTAGACCGATTTTTATTTTAAACTTCAATTATTATTTGACTACCTACTCATTCTATATTACAAATTTCGTTATTATCATAAAGTCAGGTAGGTATTGCATTGCATGTTTTGAAGAATCTCAGTAAACATATACCTAGTAAGGTAGTTATATGTTTTCAGCGATATACGATAAACATTGACCACAACGTGACAATTAGCTATTAATAAATCGGGTAACCGTCAATATCAATACATACCGTTTCTAGTAAGAGCTCGCCACGTTTGCATTGAATATTGCAACAAATGCAAATACTCTATATTTTTTTCAAAGATTCCATTTTTAAATATTTCATCATACACAATTCTTTTTCTTTTTTTTCAATAATATTCTACTATAAGTTACCATCTACTTAGTTAAGTTAATCTCTACATTTAAATAACAAAAAACTAATGTAACTTAATACAATTTGTTTCTAGTTTCAGCTTTAGTATGACTTATAGACATTAGGTATAAAGTGTAAACAAACTGCCCTTGCGTGTTATTTTCTCGTTAACTCCCTAGATAATTGTGTTTGCGATAGTATACACAGGGAAAGCGGGAATTGCTTTGTGCAACAATGACAGATGTAGGTATAAAACTGTCAAATGACGCAATTGTCCATCGTTTCACTCATAGAATGACGTAAGTGCATAATGATTGTTGTAAATATTTATTCCGCAAATTGTGCAAGAGCTAATACCTACTTAAAATAAAATTTAAATAATCATAAGGAAGAGTTATTTGAAGAAACGTTTCGTTAACGATTTGTATTTTTGCACTGTATTTTTGTTTGAATAATTTCCTATTATCACACCTTTATTATTATAAAATATTAATAATTCATATAATTATGTATACATAACTAGATACCTACTTACTTGCTTACATAATAAAATGTGTGCACATGGTTCTACATGTAACCCAACATAAATAAGATTCATGACAACCGTGAGTTATTCACCATAAAGATTCTCCAACGTTGATGTTTGAAACAATGGTATTTTAAAAGCCAAGTTAGATACTCATTTACATTATCTAGGCAACGTAAATCGCTTCTGTTTATCTCTAAGAATGCGTCTAAAGGACAGAGATTGTTAAAAATATCTGACTATTCCTCTTTAAAGATATGGCCTGAGTGATTTAAAAAAATGAAATTCTAAGGGCATTCATTTACCCTCTTACTTAGATACATATCTACGTACTCGTATATATATTTTGTCAGTATTATTCATCATAACACTCCTAGTGTGAAAGTGGGCACAGTTAAGTTCAATTAAGCCAATTGTTTGAATTGAAGTTAATACGCCAATTATAATAAAGCTACAGATTATGGAAAAGAGACTATAATATCCATCTAGTTGCGACCATTAATTCGATAAGTAACGTGTATAAGGTTTAATTGCGCGTTTCCTCCAGTCATACTATTTATACAGTCGTTAGGTTAATCATATTATGGTCTACGTATAATTTTATTA
This sequence comes from Lerema accius, assembly GCA_001278395.1. NCBI lineage: Eukaryota > Metazoa > Arthropoda > Insecta > Lepidoptera > Hesperiidae > Lerema > Lerema accius. Next base: position 90,148 of record LGAG01000719.1, read on the forward strand.
TAGGTTTATAGTAGCTGCTCTATTGCTATACAAATATTTATGTCATTATAGGTTTCATCCTATTAGCTGTGCGCGTGTCATTTCGTAATTGGGGTAGCCTGAAATATAATAGTAGAACACACTATTTCAGTAGAATGTAGAACACTATCTTCTTCTAAATATTATCAACAAAACATTAACTCTGACCCACGACAATGATGTAAAGAGTCCTCTAAAACTGTTGAGTTAATATTATTTTAAACCAATCCAGAGTCTGTAAATGTACCTTTCCTGTGAGCGTTCACACTAAACGATACTTTTAAAATGTATCATAATGAAAATAGTGCAGAATTTTCTATAAGTACATTTTGAAGGTGAACATTCTGTGCGGTGAAATGATGTAGGTACCTACCTATATACCTAAGTACATTTTGCAATTATTTTAGCGCGAACGCTAACAGAAAAGGCCAGTGTCTATATGGGCTGCTGACTCTTCTTTTTCCTTGTCCAACGTGAACTTCAGTCCTATCCCAAGGGCTACAGACAATAGCCAGTGAAAGCGATGTAACTAGAGAACCATAGACAGAGGTGTACTCAACTGTGACAAGAGATTTGCGTGTGCGACCATCGTGACTTCTCTACGGGTTGCGACACATTGTTGTCATAGCTTCCACACACTGTGTTGTACTAGTACCTGTGCATTGAATTGAGCAATTGCTTTTTACGATTTGTACTATCGACGTTGTATTGTTATGAACACTCGTATAGCCGATAAACGAGTAGACAGGCTTGTTAGTAAGTTTCTAACGTTCATGCAAGGCTCTATAACATCCATGGAAGTGCAATATACACTTTTTAACAAGCTTTTCTACTTTACAACAACAATTTTTTTTAATTAATACATCATTATTATAGATGGTCTATCTATACCTAGGCTCTCGTAGAGACCTTTAGTAGAAAGAGCATGGCATCGCGCATAAAAATTGTCTAATTAAGTACGGTACTCGTAACATGCATGAATGAAACTTTTGTTTGTAACCGAATAAGTAAGTACTTATTAATAATTGTGACTCTCTAACAACTTCTAAATAAGAATGCTGAAGTAGTTGAGATTTATCTTTGATCGTGGATGAGCCAATTTGTTTTGCTTTAGACAAAATTTTCTTCAAACATTTTCTTCAAAGTGTTATCAAAAATCGTTAGCGGCTGATGCCGTCTGATCGGTTCGAATTCAATATAACTCAACAATTTTTCCACTCTGCCAAAACTTTACTTCAAAGATCTATAGGAACTTTGTATTAGAATTTTTTTGGCAATGCTCAGGTTCTTATGACTTTACATAAAATACATACTTCTATCAATGCGTATAAAATAAATAAGTAAAACGAAAAAAGGTCTAATCACATTGTTCTTTTGAAGATAATTACGCTAATTATATACTATCTGTATTCATTTACATATTTATAAATATAGCTACTTAGCTCATAATTACAACTTGGAGTAATTCAATGTCTATTTCGGTCGATGCGAGGCGGCTTACAGGACGTGGACTACATATCAAAATCTGTCTTTCACACCGTTACTTTTCCATTTATTTTATTAGTATGTTAATCAGTCGCCTTTGTTACAAGACTTGTCGCACGTGACTTGATTGGCGTGAACTCGATAACATACCTAGACTTCCTAAACATTCATAGCACGTTTTGCCAATCTATTTGACAAGTCGATTGCCAAATAAAATTATATGGTGGAATAATTTTATTATTTTCTCAGGAAATTCCTTTGACTTTTATAGCCCGTGAAAGAACAAATGGGCTGGGTTTATAGGAGATTCACGTTTCCTAAGCAATTAGACAATATGAGGTTTCTTTCTATATTTGCTTACTAACCAAGGAGAAGTTAATCAAATTAGTAAACTCATTACGAGTTAGTCCTATTGACTCCTTTTGCTGAATCCGGAAGTCAGACTATATAGCCCCTCAGCTAACACTCTTTAAAGTTAGTTTAACTTTGATCTTATGTTAAAATGTTTCAACGATTTTGCATACAATATGTTACGTTATATTTCTTTACGGTCAAGTAACATAGACCTTGAAACCAATCATCGACTTATATGTACACCACTATTTACGGATGTGATTTGCACTATATTTGCTTTTACATACAATAAAACCAAGGAGTTTGTTGATCTTTCACAAAGCGATTCGATATTGCGATAAGTAACAATCCACATTTCGTGTATTACTATCACGATCGTCCAGACGCATTCCCAGAAATATATTATGCGAGTTAGTATTGTATGGTAATTTTACAATGAGAATGTTGAAGTACATTTCGCGAGACATGACCAACTTTTCAATAGGTATCCAATTCGTTTGTGTTACATAAATAAAGGTATACCTTGTCAGAATTGAAAGCATGTTCCTTTGCCAAAAAGGGCTATAGATAAAAAAAATAGGATTGAAAAAAATAATATTAATCTCATTAAAAATGTTGGTCCTTCCAAACGTTTTATTTACAAAATGTGCATTTGGTTGTGACCGTTTAAAGTCTGTGTGACTTAATCAATTGAGGTCATACTGAAGCAATATAGTATATCTTCGACATAGATAACAATGACTTAATATAAAACGGTCATGAAGTCAATCATGTTTGTGAAAATAAATAGTTAGGTACCTACTCATATTTTAATATACTGCACCGTTTTGTCCAGTACACGTAGAATAAGGTCATGATATAAAATTTTATGAATACAGCATTTTCCGCTGAGGTAACACCTATCATAAACATTTGACAAATGTTAATCTCCAATCATCTTCATAGCATTTTAACGAGAGTACAGTGAGTGATAGCATCGTTTGCGACTGCATTAACAAGAACAATAAGTAAAGTGGTAGATTGGAACCGCCCACTCTCAGACACTCAATTGAAATATACTAGCTCGCCACTGAATTGACCTTAGCATTGTCTTTGCAACTTATCCTTACGTTTGTTCGTTATGTCCTTTTTTCCTCAGATGCTTAAGTGGCTTTGTGCATTAATCATTGTCGCTTACAAGTTACTTTCATGTACTTCGTAATTGTCTTTTATTATGTTCTCTTGAAATAGCTAAGTAAGATAATATTGCAATTTATAAAGTATTGAGTTTTAGGGATTGGTTTTCAAACCTGTATCAAAGAGGACATTAATACAAATTTTCTGTTCGACGTTCTCTATAAATTAGGCTTCACGAAAATTTATATTATTTTCGTTGTACCTATGTTGCTATGTAGATTTCTTCGTTAATTAACAATTCTTCAACACTGACATTTGCCCGATTGCACGTACATATAAACAGTTAGCGATAATTAACATGCTATACTATGACAGCAAATGCTTATCGCGCGGGAGCCGAGTAAAAGCGTTCATTGTAAGTCAAATCGGCACGCCAATTAGAAAGATACGTGACGTGAAGTGGTGCAGGCTGCGACCTCAGCCGACTATTCGTGGCGGTGATCTCATCGTTCGAACCCACGTCCTCGCTCAAACTCGTTTGTTGGTTGTTTACTCGCTCCGATGTAAGAACTTAACGCTCTGCTCAGGAGGTTCGTATTAACTGAAGCCGTCTTACGTCACCCACGGCGTCCTAGACTGCTCGCTGATTTCTACTTCCGATTACGAAATAAAGGCTCTCTGTTTAGAGAGTTTAGGCAATGTAAGAAACGTGTTGAAACCCATATGAGATTTCAATCATAAGACTTAAGTGCAGAGAAGAATCTGTAAATTAAATTGTTTCTTAAATAGTTTGATAGAGTAGGCTCGACTAAAGGATTCACGTGAAGACGCATAGAATGGGTACCTATAGTTAATACTAGGTAAAATAGGATGAGTAGATAGCTATGAAATTTCCAAAATGCCTTTATAATAATGAGTAAAAAGCAGGTCACTAATAACAAATAAAGAAACAGGTAGTATAATCTTTATGTTATTAGGAGTTATCGTGTTACATGGTGTTTATGTCAGAGATAACTGGTTTCGATAATGTTTTTGGCGACATGCATTGCATGAAACATGCAACCATTTTTGTAAAATTGAATGTATAAGAATCTCCAGCTTTTTAAACGTAGGGATAAAAAAGATCGACCCCAATGCGCTCTACATGGAAAGTTGTCGTCGTAGCTCTTACAAAAATGGCCTGACAAGCATTCAAGCTCAAGCCATAATAGTATTTCGGTTATTCAGCAGGTATGTAAGGAGCTTTATGTTGAATATTCAATGCGAGGCAATTAGCTGCCAATACAGATTTTATCAGTGATGAGTTATATACAGGAGACCGACTATAAAGTCGTGTCGTGTTTCCTTAAGTGTTTATAATGTTAATCTCATTCTCAACACTACCTAGAAATCAATTGCATTCTTAACATACAACTCGAAAAATATAATACCTAGTGATATAACACAAAATAATACCATAACATTATAATTAAAAATACAAATATATATTCTTTTGGATATAATTATGGCGTAATCGTTGGCCAACAAATACCAACTTTACCCATTTCAAAATTTTGAAATGCCTGAACATAACCACAATAACCGAATCGATATTTATAGGCATATCTTACTACTTAGCCCTCAGTTGCAATACCACAGGCGTATTAAATTTTCTGCAAAGATAAAATATATCTAGAGGTATCATTAATTTCGCCAATTAATACCTAAAAGAATATATTGTAAAAAAATCTACTTATTAGCTACAAAGGACTATTTAATTAGCGTAAATATTTGCAATTGCTAAAAAGGGTTATCGCCTGAAAGTATCCGAAACTGAGATAAGATTGGAAAGGTAAATATCTCGATTGCCTTTTACGACATCGCCCCATAAAATGTATGTATTGAAAAATATAGGTGTGAAGAATTTAAAATAATGAAAGCGTGGGTGCAGAAACTGTTACCAGTCAGCACACAGCCAGCCATAGAAGGTCATCGACCATATGGCGTCTGAGACTGAAAACATTAATCATTCACTACAGATTTCATAGTTTGTCAAGATTAATGATATTATCATCCGCATATCGAATACAATAGGAAGATATTGGTAACTTTATTGGGCGGGAATCGGGAAAGCCTAAACTGGAAGAGTGTGGGATAGGATAGCTAAAGTTGAGTCCTTTCCGATAATAAAAATATAACCGCTAATTTTGTTCGGTGTATAGATTTTTGTGTTAGTTATACGAATTGAAATTTTTGATTTAATACCTATGTTCCTAGTTTAAAATATGGTGTTAATGTGACATTTCGGCAGAGATTTTGGAGTATTCCCATTTAACAACCTTTGAGTAGAAATGGACCAAATCCATCCTACAGCCTTTAGAGGTCCACTGTTGGACATAGGACTCTTCCAAATTTCGCCACTCTGACCGGTTCTAACCGGTCCGACCGGTCTATAATGGATCAAAAATACAATACAAATAGTTACATACATGGATTTAATAACATTAGCTATATTATAAAACTAGCTCAATACGGAACATGCAGGTAATTTAGAATAGCAAATTGCAACCATTGAATTGTTTCCCGTCAAAAATTATTATGATCTTGAAACATATCTAGCTCTCCTTGACTGCAGCTATGTGCAAAACAATTTTTAAATCCACGCATACCACAACTATTCGGAATCATCATCATTTATCGTTGATATTGTTATGTTTAGAGTTTTTTCCGAGTGACGTGACGTCCCAAGGTGAGTTCCGCGTCAGTGCCCGTGACCGCTTCAGTGCCAAATGTGAACGCTAATGTAATATTAAAAACTTCATCATAATAAAAAATTACAGCATAATATTAAAAACTATAGCATGAATGAAATAAAAAATGAATAGTTCCGTTCATTTCAAACATCTGGAGAACGGTCGTGCTTAGAACTTAAGACTGATTCCATGTAATCATTCTTTGTTTTAATACAGCAATAAAAATTTTAGCAAATCTTAACCGTTTTTTTCGACACATGTTTATAAATCTCAATCGCTCCATTCATTGCAAACATCTGGATTAAAGTTTTTATTAGATCGTGCATACGAATCGTTTAAAAACAATAGTGTTATTTATTAAACTACCTATTTTAAAGGTTATCCACATCTAAAAAAAGTAGAGCAGATAGAAAATTAAGTTAAAACTATATTGTGGAGTATCAGTAACTTAAATTAGACGTGAAATATTTTATCCGTCAAGACATGATAATGAAACAAAAAAATACCATTTTAATCATTTTAATACTCATGACAACAAAGGCTTAATTTAGTTTGAAAGCGTTTGTCAATCTCATATTCCAAACAGAAGACTCTGGAGGGAATTCGAATTCAAAATAAGCATGTTAATCAGAGCTCGGCAGCTTACTCACACAGTAGGTTCGTGAGTTCTGTTGGTAAACGTTGAGTAATCCCCCCGATATAGTAATGCTTCGGCATCAAACCGTCATCCGATGCTGTACTGAAATGACTCAGTGCACCAACAGATGTCCCACTGTATTCGCATCTCATAAGATGCGTTCCCAGAAACAGCTCTTGTTTCTAAGTTGTTACTCTAAAATATTTATAGCACGCTAAGATTGCTAAGCAATGCTTCGCAATTAACACGATTTGATTTAAGAGCCACAAATTAAGATGTAACATTAATTAAAAAAGTTTTTTATCAACCAGTAGATTGGAAATTCAAGTCTTTTTTGCATATTTGTAGGTACATAAGTGTAATAACTAGCTTTCCAAAAATATTACACAATATTTTCATATAAGAACATGTTTTAAAATTTATAGAAGAAAATGCTTAAAGGCAGACATAAATAAATATGCAGCATATTTTCCTATAAAGTATGAAACGTGCGTGTCAATGACTACTTAAATAGTTATTTGGACTCTTAAAAGTAGTAGAATTAAACAGTTGGTGGTCTATTTGTCCATATGTTCATTGTATGAGTTCAACCTGTTGTGGGATTGTCGCACCGTCTATCGACGATTAGTTCCGCCAAGACTCGACGCAAGTTACGCTTTTGTAAGCCTCAATGAAGAGCAATTTAATGTAGTTTTCCATCGTCAGTAGCATTTATTCAATATTCAAACGTTAAAATGTTTTTTACTAGTCGCTTAGAAGTTATTGAGAATCTTCTGATAAATATTTGAATCTACAATAATTGGTTTCTTCTTACTCTCTCTTAATTTTCCCTGATTAAATATGCGTAATCGAGAGCGTTTTCCTGGTTTGAATGGTACATCGGAATTGAAAAACGTAGTATACTTTTAATACTTTTATAACCCACCTACTCAAACAAACAATCAGCGACTCATTTCAAAACAATTTCTTAGTAATTGAAATTACGAATTGTTTACGTACCTATATTGATCAGAGTATATTTTTAAAAATATGTCATGGCCGACTCGTCGGTGGGTCGCAGTCAGGGCTACTTATTCAGAAATGCCGTGTCAGTGTGGTTTATGTCCTTTATCCTTAACAGTCACTCATGTACGTACGCTATTTTTATTGATGACGAGCTTGCTAGAGGCCACCTTCTGCCTTAACATTCATTGAAAACCAATCCTTATTGTCTGTAAAATTGAATAGGTAGATAAATTAAATGACGTCTACCTAATTAAATCATTAACCTCAGATTATTTAAAACATCTTAATAAAATGCAAGTCACATTCATTATTAACAATGCTAAACAAATCTAAAAATAAGTTTCACTCATTGTTTTTCTACGTATACGACTGTGTTGAAAACAAAATACATCGCGTCGTTTTGCGTGTTTTATGATTTCTGATGCACAATTTAGGTTCCTAGCTCTTTAATTGGCACTAAAGATGAATACCTAAGAATACTGCGCATAGTGTAGTATCACAGTGTAATAAACTACCTTGGCTAAAGGAGACATTTTTCTTGTCTTGACATTGTGTAGGATTGCCTTTTCTTTTAGCGGTTACGTCAAAAGTTACCTTCAGAATGTATGGCAATGACATTAGATGTGAAAAGAGTATTGTTTTCCGCACCTAATTACATATTTTGAGGGCAGGCTTTTGAGGGCCTTAAAGGCGTTCGGGTCATCCCAGATTTTAAAATGATCTTCATTCAAAATTCCAGATTTAAGAGTCTATTTTTGCGTAGGTATACAAAATAATTATAATGAATTTCCGTCGAATTTCGATCATTAAGAAAACTATTAAACAGCATTCCATTAAACGATTTATGTAGATGTCGGCTTTTTCGTAAACATCAAAAGCAACCACTACTCGTTTCTTACACTGTGTCCATACTCGTATACTGGCAATCAGCTTGACAGCTAGTGGCTAAGTGGCTTGTTCCCACTGTGAGACGAATGAATGAACTATAACATAGATCATGTACCTATATACTCGTACTTTGTAGATGACATGCATTGGACTCTTCCGAGAATCGTGATTGAATCTAATGAGTAGTTTTTCATAATAACACATCCGTCTTTTATAGAAGTACCTTAGATACCTTAGAATTGGCGCATAAGTTAATTAACAGAATCATAGAACAGGTCTGATGTCCATAAAAAATGCTGAGATAATTCGCGAACTTAATTAGTAACTCCCTAAAATAAATAGAATCAATACTAAATTCGTAAATATCCAGATTGTGACGATTCTTCCACGCACCACAATCTATTAAATTATTTTGAGATTTCTAAAATCCAGTCGCACACCAGTCACAAGCCTTAAAATATTCAAAAAGCGGAAAAATAAGAAAAATCATGTAAAGTAACTTTAGGTACGTAGGATTATGTTGTTAATTATGTATTTCCATTTCAATATTCTTGTAGTTGATAGTTGTAATATTATTACAGTTTATTGAAGGGAAAGTAGTTGATCGACTCTACAAGACCGAAGTAGTTAGATAGAAGTTGTTGTAGACGTTCTCGTAGTTGTTGACGATTACATTTAAATAAGAAAAGTTATTCAAATGAATCCCATCTTTAGTTAGAAATAAGTTAAGCACCAACGTGTTTGTAGAATTCAACTCAAATGGAAACTATGTCACATTTTATTCTGATGATTAGTTTTAGGTGAATACATACAGAAGACACTTAGAAAAGGATCAAAAAAGTTTTCTTTTCCTTTTTTTTTGATGGCCATTATCGTCTCCCATGGACGCCATTAGTAGCGGAGAACTTGTTTATTAGCTTTCCGAACTGCAACTGAAAAACAAAATTGCGAAAGATTTTAGATAGAGGCACACACATTATCTAAGCGGATAAAGTTTACAGCGTTTACTGTGTCATTGGTTACTACGATAAATATGGTTGAATGGACACCATTGGTAGCTTAGCACTACGTACTCGTAGTTTCACTGATAGTCCCGTAATCAATGTAGCTTTGTTATCTAAATTGTAGCAACATGTGCCTATAATTTAGTAGTCTAATTTCCATCTATCGGGGAACAACGGCAGTTCACTTCCGTAATGCAATCTTCACACGTCATTATAAGCGGCTCGTGCGCGCCAAAATAGAAATGGCGAAAATAGATCTTCAACTGGCTGAAGTGTAAGCAGTAAGCTGTAACCATTGGTAAAGAGTTCAAAGTGCTATGAGGTATTCCTTTTTTTGTGTGACATACCATATTAAATGTTATGACCAACGTTTTTAATTTTATTTGCATTTAAATACGAATTTCTTCGTTTTTTTGATTTAGTTAATATAGCGCTGCTTGTTGGATGCTAAAAATGGTTCTGGACTAAGTATTTTTTTAGCAAGTAAAATGTTTGTATGAATTAAATCATAATCGATCCTGTCCTTTAGATAGTTATTACGGAGAATAAAACAATCAAATATTTATTTTATATTTCAAAGTAACTTGATGGGTAACATTAATGTATCTACGTTGGTAATCATAGTTATGGCTTAACAACAGTACCTATGTCCTATTCAAATCGATATATCTTTCAGTCGCGAACGATGTCAAATACCTACACATTATGCTGTGATTTATTATTATTTTGAATGTGTTTGGGTTTTGTCACTAGGCAACAAAGTAATTGAAAGTTTTTTCATTTTCAACTAAGTATTAGGAACTTCTTTGGGTATCATCTTTAATATAGGGACGAGAAATTATGTAGTTATTGACATAACGTATGTACGAGTACTACACTTAACAAATTACTAACGCATATCTACATTTAACCAACTTACCAACTTTCGGTACATCTCTACGTAAGCTCTAGGAAAGTCAGTATAGATTTAATCTAAGACAGACTATATTCTTAAACTAAAGACGATATTTTTAACTTCCCACTTATTTTTTTGACTTGTTTCTGATACTTTATAGAGAACTGATCCATTTTCGGCATTTTATGAGGATGACTGAAGGAAGTTAGATAAGGTTGGTTATTTTATAAGTAGGTAGCTACATGACTAGATATTTATAAAGCGAAAATAAGTGGGCGAAGTGACTTCATACAAATAATTTTACATAATTGTTTTTGGGTCATTAGTGTTATCAAAGTCGTTTATCTATATAAGTTAAATAAAATCGAGATGGTGTTATCAAATAACGAACGTCGCGTAATTAATGCACCTGTCATTAGATAGTCGTATTTGAG